>JAUESO010000515.1:0-5000 GCA_030914385.1 Drosophila antonietae | reverse complement strand
ACACACAAATGCTTTGTTACAATGTTTGGGTTAAAGGCAACCTTTTTTATTCTGCCGGACTTGTCAACTTTTGATGGGATTGTTGGCCTTGACCTGCTAAAGCAGGCAGCTGCTTCGCTTTGTCTAGCTTCAGGACAGCTTAAATGGGGCACGGAGGTAGAACAAATCACCTTCCACACGTGCAAAAATGTAAATTTCACAAATATAGACTGTGCAGAGGCATCCCCATTAGCTAGAAGTTGCTTTTTGAAAATGCTAAAAGACCAGACAAAAGGCCTTTGCAGACCCAGACGAGGCGTTGCCGTATAACACATCAGTCGTGGCTACCATTAGGACCACAGATGAGCAACCGATCTATGCCAAGCTTTACCCATATCCGATGGGAGCAGCTGATTTCGTTAATAAAGAAATCAAAGATCTGCTAAAAAATGATATAATTCAAAAGTCAGTCTCTCCCTACAATAACCCAATATGGGTAGTAGACAAGAAGGGCACCGATGAAGCGGGCAATAGGAAAATGAGATTGGTAATGGACTTTCGTAAACTTAACGAAAGAACCGTACCTGACAAATACCCTATGCCAAATATATCAATTATATTGGGGAATTTGGGGAGAGCCAAATTCTTTTCAACATTAGACCTCAAGTCTGGTTATCACCAGATCATACTCGCTGAACGCGACCGTGAAAAAACCTCTTTCTCTGTAAACGGGGGGAAATACGAGTTCAAAAGGCTCCCCTTTGGATTAAAGAATGCAGCAAGCATCTTCCAAAGAACCATCGACGACATACTGCGAGAGCAGATTGGCAAATTTTGCTATGTTTATGTCGATGACGTAATCATCTTTTCAGAAGATGAGGACTCCCACATTAAACACGTGGATTGGGTCCTAAAAAGCTTACATGAAGCAAACATGAGGGTCTCCGTCGAAAAGTCACGATTTTTTAAGAAAAGCGTGAACTTTCTTGGTTTCATAGTCACCAGCACTGGCGCCACGACGGATCCTGAAAAGGTTAAGGCAATACAGGAGTATCCAGAACCTAAAACACTGTTCGAGGTCCGATCATTTCTAGGCCTCGCAAGTTACTACAGATGTTTCATTAGGGACTTCGCCGCAATAGCAAGACCCATCTCCAATATTTTGAAGGGTGAAAATGGAACAGTCAGTAAGCATAGGTCCAGAAATATAAAGGTTCAATTCTCTGAAGTGCAGCAAATGGCGTTTCAGAAATTGCGCAACATTTTGTCATCTGAAAATGTAATGCTCAGGTACCCCGATTTTAAGAAGCCATTCGATCTAACGACCGATGCTTCGGCTCACGGCATAGGTGCAGTCTTGTCTCAAGAGGGTCGTCCTATAACAATGATTTCAAGAACATTGAAGGACAGCGAGGTAAACTATGCAACAAATGAGAGAGAGTTATTGGCCATCGTATGGTCACTCGCCAAGTTAAGGCACTATTTGTATGGGGTGACAGACATTAATATCTTCACTGACCATCAACCCTTGACCTTCGCAGTTTCGGAATCCAACCCAAATGCGAAGATCAAAAGGTGGAAAGCGCGCATTGACGAGTCTAATGCACGTATCTTCTATAAGCCCGGCAAGGACAATCTGGTTGCGGATGCCTTGTCAAGACAGCAGCTCAACGCTGTGAATGAACAAGAAATTGAGTCCTGCGCAGCAACGATCCACAGTGAGGTATCTCTAACCAACACCATTGAGACAACAGACAAACCTTTGAATTGTTTTCAAAACCAAATAGTGCTAGAAGAGGCGCGTTTACCCTTAAAACGAAGTTTTATTCTTTTTGGGAATAAGAAACGCTACTTGATCAGCTATACTTGCATCGAATCGCTGCTAGACGAGCTCGAAGATGTAGTTTCACCCAAAAGCGTAAATGCTATCCACTGTAATTTACACACGCTTGCAATGATACAAGATTCATTGGTTCGGAAATACCCGGCCACCAAGTTCTGGCATTGCAAAAATCGCGTAGTGGATGTATTTGCGGTGGGAGATAGAAGGGAAATCCTCACAGCCGAGCATAATAGGGCCCATAGGTCTGCACAGGAAAATATTAAGCAGGTACTCTCGGAGTACTACTTTCCAAAGATGGCAAGAATAGCCAATGAAATAGTACAAAATTGCAAAACATGTGCTAGGGCTAAATATGATAGACACCCCAAAAAACAAGAGCTTGGGGAGACGCCGATCCCCTCACATGTAGGAGAGATGTTACATGTAGACATTTTCTCCACTGACAGGAAATACTTTCTAACTTGCATCGACAAGTTCTCTAAGTTTGCTATTGTCCAACCGATCCCCTCAAGAACAATTGTGGATCTGAAGCCAGCTTTAATGCAACTAATGAATTTTTTTCCCAAAGCCAGTTCCATTTACTGTGACAATGAACCGTCATTGAATTCAGAGACCATAGTGACTATGCTCGCAAACAACTATGGGGTCAGCATTTCAAATGCACCACCATTGCATAGCATCTCGAATGGACAGGTTGAGCGCTTTCACAGCACTCTGTTAGAGCTAGCCAGATGCCTAAAGATCGATAAAGGCATAAATGACACCGTAGAAGTAATTTTACTGGCTACAACTGAGTACAATAAGTCGATCCACTCGGTCACCGACCATAGACCAGTTGATGTGGTTCAGGCGCACCCAGATGATCCACAAGAAAAAATACAAGAAAAGATCAGGAACGCTCAGACGATGCTCAGAGCTAGGGAGAACGCCAATCGGCAGAATAGGGTCTTCGACGTTGGTGACAAAGTTTTGGTCAAGTGCAACCGACGGCTCGGAAACAAACTCACACCTTTATGTGATGAGAAGGTAGTGGAAGCAGACCTGGGGACCGAGGTCCTCGTTAGAGGGAGGGTGGTCCACAAGGACAACCTAAGGTGACTCCCTTGTTTTTTGTACACCTTTTGTTTAAGCCACTAGGCAAACTTGCATAAGTTAGATATAGTTGTTCAACTTAAGTTTAGCCAATTAGCATAGTTTTTATAAAACTTTCTGGGTGGTGGGCCTTAAAAAGAACAAAAAAAAATTGCTAAAAAATAAGAAAACAACCTCATTTCACAGGTTTGGATCTATATTACTCCTTTCATTATCCCTGGCTTCGGCACATGTCATCGACTACTCGCGTGCCAGGTACATTCCCATCGTCGACGGCGAGATCTTGGTATGGGAGAAATACGCCTATGTCAGGCACTCAGCAAACCTCTCAGAGTACGCGCGAATGGTGGAAGAAACAGTCAAATTAATTGACATGTTCCCGCTATCCCACATGAAAAAACTTCTAAGTGTGGACACGGCACATCTACAAGACCTATTGGAGGCGTTAGGCACACACCATAGAGTCGCCAGGAGCTTAGATTTCCTAGGATCCATACTGAAGGTTGTGGCGGGTACACCCGATGCCAATGATTTAGAGCAGACTAGGTTTACTGAAATGCAATTAATAAATGCCAATAATAGACAAATAGAAATAAACACTAGAGTTCAGGACCAGCTTAACCAGTTAACAATCACCGTCAACAAAATTCTCAAGATAGCCAAAAACTCACAAGTTGACACTGGCCATTTATTTGAAACACTACTATCTAGAAACAGAATGCTAATGATGGAGTTGCAAAATTTAATGCTTGCTATTACTCTTGCAAAGGCTAACATTGTTAGCCCAAACATTTTGGACCACTCAGATTTGAAATCAATTTGGCTAGAGGAACCCACCAACACTCCCATAGGAAATCTTATGTCCGTTGCATCCGTAAAAGTTCTTCAATCCATTAACACCATACACTTTATAATTAAATTCCCCAAGATTAAAAGAGCTTGCAGAAAGATCACGATTTATCCGGTCATCCACAAGAACTTCATAGTGCGATTGCTTGACAACGTCATAGCCGAATGCGATGGAGAAACCCACACACTGCAGAGTTGCGCCGCTTCACCCGGAGCCACATTTTGTCGTCTGGCTTTGGAAAGTTCATGTGCCAAAGAGCTCCATGCAGGTGGCATGGCACACTGCGAGGTCCAGCCGAGCAACCTTGACATAATCACCCATGTGGATGACGGAATCATCATCCTCAACGACGGGTCCGCAAGGATTCAGGTGGACAACGGCACTGAGGTCCAAATACAAGGCACGCATCTCATCACGTTCGGAGACCGAGTTGCAATTAACGGGACTCTGTTTTACAATCACAACAACGTACGCAATAGAGTCCCGGGTATTGCCAATTCTCCCTTGCTGAACATCACTGCCACCCAAGATGTCCTCAGTCTCCCTTACCTTCATCGTTTGAATGAACGTAATCTGGAGGTGATACAGCAATTCGAGAAAAACGCCGGAACTGATCAAGCTTATCGTGTGGCATTCATTATTGGAGCCATATGCTGTGCTTTAATCTGCATTGGCCTCACTCTTTGTCGAATCATCGGTGCAAAGAAGTCTGCAAAGCAGTTACGAGAAGTCGTCGCCGGGATTGGGTCGGCCGAGGACGGCCTTATACTTGAAGGGGGAGTAGTTAACAAATAACACTTAATATAGGATATTTCATAAGTTTATAATCAACCCTCGCTATCGCGTGCTTCATAAGCTAAGAAACAGCCCTCGCAATTGCGACATTACATAAGTTGTATCAGCGCGCTATAGCTGCAATGGTCAGCGACGGTAACCGGACACTTTTGTTTTGCTGCAAGAGTTTCCGTTATCGCCAAAGATTTGCTGAGTCGGCTTGCCGACCATGACATTGTGGCGTGATGCGAGTTTTGGCTTAGCTTAAGTGAAATATTCTGTGTAATAAGTTTTTAGTTTTGAATACAGCGCTCTTCCAATAAGTCGCTTAAATAAATATTCACTCCGGCACTTGGCCGTTAAATAACTTGTTTTATTGTCTGAGCCCGAGGCCAGCAATAAGAGGCATAGTTCGCCTCTCAACCTAATCTTCACCCGCAACAGGACTGAAGAACAATATTT
>JAUESO010000513.1:0-216023 GCA_030914385.1 Drosophila antonietae | reverse complement strand
TAAGTTAACAAATAACACTTAATATAGGATATTTCATAAGTTTATAATCAACCCTCGCTATCGCGTGCTTCATAAGCTAAGAAACAGCCCTCGCAATTGCGACATTACATAAGTTGTATCAGCGCGCTATAGCTGCAATGGTCAGCGACGGTAACCGGGACACTTTTGTTTTGCTGCAAGAGTTTCCGTTATCGCCAAAGATTTGCTGAGTCGGCTTGCCGACCATGACATTGTGGCGTGATGCGAGTTTTGGCTTAGCTTAAGTGAAATATTCTGTGTAATAAGTTTTTAGTTTTGAATACAGCGCTCTTCCAATAAGTCGCTAAATAAATATTCACTCCGGCACTTGGCCGTTAAATAACTTGTTTTATTGTCTGAGCCCGAGGCCAGCAATAAGAGGCATAGTTCGCCTCTCAACCTAATCTTCACCCGCAACAGGACTGAAGAATAATAATTGGCGCCCAACTAGTGGTCGGACTCCACAACCATTAACAACTAAAGCAGCAGCACAGGAGCTGCACCAACCAACAACAATTAAGACAGCAGCGCGGGAACTGCGAGTGACCAACCTTATAAAGAAATTTTTTTGTGTTAGTGGAATCATGTAAGTGGATACTCAAGCCAAAATTTTTCTTCAAATACAAAAGTTTTAATTTTTTATAAAATTAGTTAGTACTTGTGAGTATTTTATATTGCAACAGATCATAATTAATAACAATAATTTGACCCAGGCTTCTGAAACACGTGAGAGTGACTGCTTTGAGAATTTTAGTTGAAACAATTTACCATCCAGATCGTTAAAAAAAAAAAAAAAAAAAAAAAATTTACTTTGTGTTACTTTCTATGTGTCTAAAATTGTGCTATAACAATACATACAGTTCTCGTGGTTCAGAGCTACGACGTAATTCGATCCATCTTTTGGCGGCCCGTTTTGCTTTTCGCGGCTACTGGCCTGCGCATGTCACAGTTCAGCCAATATAGAAAACCTCGCAAGCAGTCTAGCGACTCAGATTCCGACTGTGACATTCGCATCGGAGTCTCGCCTACAAGACTTCTCCCTGCAGTTCCCCCACCATTAGGTAAAATGGATCCAGATCAGCTTAGGGAAATAATAAGGTCGGCTGTCAGCAATGCTTTAGCCGAACAGGCCGCTACAAACGAGCAGAGGGAGCGAGCATTGACTCAAAGAATTAATGAGTTGGCTCAACAAATAGCAGCAGCAAACGTTGCCGCCCCACAAGTAGTAGCATATGCTGCCATAGGAATTAGAAACGACATTCGCTGTGACGAGCCACTAGATGCCGTCAAATGTTTACCTGAGTTTGCAGGAGTACAGGAAGCTTATGTATCTTGGAGGCAGGCAGCATTAGCCGCTTACGAGATATTCAGACCATATAATGGCAGTTCTCGTCATTACCAGGCTGTTATCATTATAAGAAGCAAGATCAGGGGCCCCGCAGACGCAGTGCTGGCCTCATTTGGTACTGTATTGAATTTTGATGCGATAATAAATCGCCTAGATTTCACATACAGTGACAAGAGACCAATTCACGTCATTGAACAGGAATTAGGTACCTTGAGGCAAGGTGGCTTGTCCCTGCTGCAATATTACGACGAGGTAGAGAAGAAACTCACTCTTCTCACTAACAAAGTTAACATGTCATATGAGCCGGCTTTAGCAAAGGGCCTATGTGAAAAATTCCGCGACGATGCGTTGCGGGTGTTCATATCGGGTCTCAAGCGCAGTCTTACAGATGTGCTCTTTGCAGCAAAGCCCAGAGACTTGCCTTCAGCGCTAGCTCTCGCGCAAGAAGTTGAGTCAAATCATGAAAGGTACACATTCGCAGCTAATTTCGCAAGAAGTCTAGAGGACAAAGAACGCAAGCCGCACGCAAAAGCGCAGGGTCACCAACAGGAGAGGCATTCGCAACAAGCCGAAACACAAGCTAGCGGTACCAAGAATCCACACTTTAGCAAGCAAAGCAAGGCCCCAGTGCAGACTGACCAACGAAGCAGCAGGCAGCACAATAATAATGGCGCACCGGTGCCCATGGAGGTCGATCCTTCCTTCTCAAGAGTTTTGCAGCCCACTCAGGCCCCTGCTTACGCGAATAGGAAGAACCCCGCATCCGACCGCACAGGCGGTCAGAGAAATCAGCAAAGATTGAATCACGTCACGCAAGGCGCGGGACAGGGAGCAGAGGCGTATGCTGATGCCGCCTCTAGCGCAGCGGCACAAATCAATGACGATGCAAGTTATGACTCTGATGCCCTAAATTTTTTAGGAGTAAATCCCTGCTACCCGTCATCAGACGAAGAATAGCAGGGACTCACATGCGATTCCTCATAGACACGGGCGCGGCCAAGAATTTCATTCGGCCACATGAAGGGTTAAAAGGCGTCCACTCTGTAAAATTCCCCTTCAAAATTCATTCCATTCACGGCGAGACACAAATTACACACAAATGCTTTGTTACAATGTTTGGGTTAAAGGCAACCTTTTTTATTCTGCCGGACTTGTCAACTTTTGATGGGATTGTTGGCCTTGACCTGCTAAAGCAGGCAGCTGCTTCGCTTTGTCTAGCTTCAGGACAGCTTAAATGGGGCACGGAGGTAGAACAAATCACCTTCCACACGTGCAAAAATGTAAATTTCACAAATATAGACTGTGCAGAGGCATCCCCATTAGCTAGAAGTTGCTTTTTTGAAAATGCTAAAGACCAGACAAAAGGCCTTTGCAGACCCAGACGAGGCGTTGCCGTATAACACATCAGTCGTGGCTACCATTAGGACCACAGATGAGCAACCGATCTATGCCAAGCTTTACCCATATCCGATGGGAGCAGCTGATTTCGTTAATAAAGAAATCAAAGATCTGCTAAAAAATGATATAATTCAAAAGTCAGTCTCTCCCTACAATAACCCAATATGGGTAGTAGACAAGAAGGGCACCGATGAAGCGGGCAATAGGAAAATGAGATTGGTAATGGACTTTCGTAAACTTAACGAAAGAACCGTACCTGACAAATACCCTATGCCAAATATATCAATTATATTGGGGAATTTGGGGAGAGCCAAATTCTTTTCAACATTAGACCTCAAGTCTGGTTATCACCAGATCATACTCGCTGAACGCGACCGTGAAAAAACCTCTTTCTCTGTAAACGGGGGGAAATACGAGTTCAAAAGGCTCCCCTTTGGATTAAAGAATGCAGCAAGCATCTTCCAAAGAACCATCGACGACATACTGCGAGAGCAGATTGGCAAAATTTTGCTATGTTTATGTCGATGACGTAATCATCTTTTCAGAAGATGAGGACTCCCACATTAAACACGTGGATTGGGTCCTAAAAAGCTTACATGAAGCAAACATGAGGGTCTCCGTCGAAAAGTCACGATTTTTTAAGAAAAGCGTGAACTTTCTTGGTTTCATAGTCACCAGCACTGGCGCCACGACGGATCCTGAAAAGGTTAAGGCAATACAGGAGTATCCAGAACCTAAAACACTGTTCGAGGTCCGATCATTTCTAGGCCTCGCAAGTTACTACAGATGTTTCATTAGGGACTTCGCCGCAATAGCAAGACCCATCTCCAATATTTTGAAGGGTGAAAATGGAACAGTCAGTAAGCATAGGTCCAGAAATATAAAGGTTCAATTCTCTGAAGTGCAGCAAATGGCGTTTCAGAATTGCGCAACATTTTGTCATCTGAAAATGTAATGCTCAGGTACCCCGATTTTAAGAAGCCATTCGATCTAACGACCGATGCTTCGGCTCACGGCATAGGTGCAGTCTTGTCTCAAGAGGGTCGTCCTATAACAATGATTTCAAGAACATTGAAGGACAGCGAGGTAAACTATGCAACAAATGAGAGAGAGTTATTGGCCATCGTATGGTCACTCGCCAAGTTAAGGCACTATTTGTATGGGGTGACAGACATTAATATCTTCACTGACCATCAACCCTTGACCTTCGCAGTTTCGGAATCCAACCCAAATGCGAAGATCAAAAGGTGGAAAGCGCGCATTGACGAGTCTAATGCACGTATCTTCTATAAGCCCGGCAAGGACAATCTGGTTGCGGATGCCTTGTCAAGACAGCAGCTCAACGCTGTGAATGAACAAGAAATTGAGTCCTGCGCAGCAACGATCCACAGTGAGGTATCTCTAACCAACACCATTGAGACAACAGACAAACCTTTGAATTGTTTTCAAAACCAAATAGTGCTAGAAGAGGCGCGTTTACCCTTAAAACGAAGTTTTATTCTTTTTGGGAATAAGAAACGCTACTTGATCAGCTATACTTGCATCGAATCGCTGCTAGACGAGCTCGAAGATGTAGTTTCACCCAAAAGCGTAAATGCTATCCACTGTAATTTACACACGCTTGCAATGATACAAGATTCATTGGTTCGGAAATACCCGGCCACCAAGTTCTGGCATTGCAAAAATCGCGTAGTGGATGTATTTGCGGTGGGAGATAGAAGGGAAATCCTCACAGCCGAGCATAATAGGGCCCATAGGTCTGCACAGGAAAATATTAAGCAGGTACTCTCGGAGTACTACTTTCCAAAGATGGCAAGAATAGCCAATGAAATAGTACAAAATTGCAAAACATGTGCTAGGGCTAAATATGATAGACACCCCAAAAAACAAGAGCTTGGGGAGACGCCGATCCCCTCACATGTAGGAGAGATGTTACATGTAGACATTTTCTCCACTGACAGGAAATACTTTCTAACTTGCATCGACAAGTTCTCTAAGTTTGCTATTGTCCAACCGATCCCCTCAAGAACAATTGTGGATCTGAAGCCAGCTTTAATGCAACTAATGAATTTTTTTCCCAAAGCCAGTTCCATTTACTGTGACAATGAACCGTCATTGAATTCAGAGACCATAGTGACTATGCTCGCAAACAACTATGGGGTCAGCATTTCAAATGCACCACCATTGCATAGCATCTCGAATGGACAGGTTGAGCGCTTTCACAGCACTCTGTTAGAGCTAGCCAGATGCCTAAAGATCGATAAAGGCATAAATGACACCGTAGAAGTAATTTTACTGGCTACAACTGAGTACAATAAGTCGATCCACTCGGTCACCGACCATAGACCAGTTGATGTGGTTCAGGCGCACCCAGATGATCCACAAGAAAAAATACAAGAAAAGATCAGGAACGCTCAGACGATGCTCAGAGCTAGGGAGAACGCCAATCGGCAGAATAGGGTCTTTGACGTTGGTGACAAAGTTTTGGTCAAGTGCAACCGACGGCTCGGAAACAAACTCACACCTTTATGTGATGAGAAGGTAGTGGAAGCAGACCTGGGGACCGAGGTCCTCGTTAGAGGGAGGGTGGTCCACAAGGACAACCTAAGGTGACTACCTTGTTTTTTGTACACCTTTTGTTTAAGCCACTAGGCAAACTTGCATAAGTTAGATATAGTTGTTCAACTTAAGTTTAGCCAATTAGCATAGTTTTTATAAAACTTTCTGGGTGGTGGGCCTTAAAAAGAACAAAAAAAAATTGCTAAAAAATAAGAAAACAACCTCATTTCACAGGTTTGGATCTATATTACTCCTTTCATTATCCCTGGCTTCGGCACATGTCATCGACTACTCGCGTGCCAGGTACATTCCCATCGTCGACGGCGAGATCTTGGTATGGGAGAAATACGTCTATGTCAGGCACTCAGCAAACCTCTCAGAGTACGCGCGAATGGTGGAAGAAACAGTCAAATTAATTGACATGTTCCCGCTATCCCACATGAAAAAACTTCTAAGTGTGGACACGGCACATCTACAAGACCTATTGGAGGCGTTAGGCACACACCATAGAGTCGCCAGGAGCTTAGATTTCCTAGGATCCATACTGAAGGTTGTGGCGGGTACACCCGATGCCAATGATTTAGAGCAGACTAGGTTTACTGAAATGCAATTAATAAATGCCAATAATAGACAAATAGAAATAAACACTAGAGTTCAGGACCAGCTTAACCAGTTAACAATCACCGTCAACAAAACTCTCAAGACAGCCAAAAACTCACAAGTTGACACTGGCCATTTATTTGAAACACTACTATCTAGAAACAGAATGCTAATGATGGAGTTGCAAAATTTAATGCTTGCTATTACTCTTGCAAAGGCTAACATTGTTAGCCCAAACATTTTGGACCACTCAGATTTGAAATCAATTTGGCTAGAGGAACCCACCAACACTCCCATAGGAAATCTTATGTCCGTTGCATCCGTAAAAGTTCTTCAATCCATTAACACCATACACTTTATAATTAAATTCCCCAAGATTAAAAGAGCTTGCAGAAAGATCACGATTTATCCGGTCATCCACAAGAACTTCATAGTGCGATTGCTTGACAACGTCATAGCCGAATGCGATGGAGAAACCCACACACTGCAGAGTTGCGCCGCTTCACCCGGAGCCACATTTTGTCGTCTGGCTTTGGAAAGTTCATGTGCCAAAGAGCTCCATGCAGGTGGCATGGCACACTGCGAGGTCCAGCCGAGCAACCTTGATATAATCACCCATGTGGATGACGGAATCATCATCCTCAACGACGGGTCCGCAAGGATTCAGGTGGACAACGGCACTGAGGTGCAAATACAAGGCACGCATCTCATCACGTTCGGAGACCGAGTTGCAATTAACGGGACTCTGTTTTACAATCACAACAACGTACGCAATAGAGTCCCGGGTATTGCCAATTCTCCCTTGCTGAACATCACTGCCACCCAAGATGTCCTCAGTCTCCCTTACCTTCATCGTTTGAATGAACGTAATCTGGAGGTGATACAGCAATTCGAGAAAAACGCCGGAACTGATCAAGCTTATCGTGTGGCATTCATTATTGGAGCCATATGCTGTGCTTTAATCTGCATTGGCCTCACTCTTTGTCGAATCATCGGTGCAAAGAAGTCTGCAAAGCAGTTACGAGAAGTCGTCGCCGGGATTGGGTCGGCCGAGGACGGCCTTATACTTGAAGGGGGAGTAGTTAACAAATAACACTTAATATAGGATATTTCATAAGTTTATAATCAACCCTCGCTATCGCGTGCTTCATAAGCTAAGAAACAGCCCTCGCAATTGCGACATTACATAAGTTGTATCAGCGCGCTATAGCTGCAATGGTCAGCGACGGTAACCGGACACTTTTGTTTTGCTGCAAGAGTTTCCGTTATCGCCAAAGATTTGCTGAGTCGGCTTGCCGACCATGACATTGTGGCGTGATGCGAGTTTTGGCTTAGCTTAAGTGAAATATTCTGTGTAATAAGTTTTTAGTTTTGAATACAGCGCTCTTCCAATAAGTCGCTTAAATAAATATTCACTCCGGCACTTGGCCGTTAAATAACTTGTTTTATTGTCTGAGCCCGAGGCCAGCAATAAGAGGCATAGTTCGCCTCTCAACCTAATCTTCACCCGCAACAGGACTGAAGAATAATAATTTATACACTTACAAACATCTGTGTACACATACATACATATATGCATGCATAGAAAAACTGCTTGCCACACAGCGTGGCAAATCGGAAATTTGTTTTAGTTTTTGCTTAAATGCACAATTCATATGCGTATGTTTATAAATTATTATCAATTGGCTGCAAGCATTTTATAATAAATATACAAATATAAAAAAAATAATTTTTGAAAAGAAAGTTTTTTGCGGGATTCGAAGTTCGAACCCACGCACCTAAGCATAGCCTGCATAACGCTTACCACCAGCGCCACTGCCCTGATATCAGCTGTGTTAACTAAAACCAAATAAAGCATTGCTAGAGCGCATTTTGACAAAACTAAAGTAACGATCGAAAAATGCACAATTCAGTCACAATCTTTAGAATATTCTGGCATGCAAACTTTAGTATGCATACATAAAAAATTGTGTGTATACTCGTATAGTGTGTACATGTGTAAGTCTGTATGTATGTATAGGAAAAACGTTTGTTGCTTGTCATGTACGTTTTCTAATTGCCGAAATATTTCGTTAATTAAATGTTTATTAAATAAATAAGATGCACCTGTGGGAACAAAGTATATCGCAGTTAGTTGCGCCTAACTGCAACGTTCTTACTTGTTTTTACCTAACTTGATGCTACGACTGCATGTTTTACAGAAGTTATATTTATTATTTTCTGAAGGAAACCTAGATGATAGATATAAAATATCTGAAGCAACTTCTGCACTACACTTACTTTCGATAGCTTCTCGTGAAATTTTATCTACTTGGTGTGGAAACCACAAATCTTTGCAACAAAAGCAAGCCTGATCAGGTCCCTCTTTCACTACTATTAAAATCAGCTATTAGATCAGCAAGACTAGCATTATTATTTTGGGAACTATTATAAAAAGTTCTATCCTGTTTCTGGTTGCATTACGCCTATTCTCAGCCTCTCTATTGTCTACATTGTTGCGATATTGGCTAACTCGCTGTGATAAGCTTCTATTGGCGTCAAAAGCTGCTGGCCGTGCACTTGTATTACGTGTCTAATCAATGATCCTACGAATTGGATCATCTCTAACCTGCGATCGTTGAAATCTGTCTCTAGCTCTTTCTAAAAGGCGCTGTTCAATGTCTTGTCTTCGACGACCTCGCCGGATAGTGTTCTGTCTCTGTTCATTCGCCCTATAATCAGGGTCTTGTCTGCGTCTAGATCGGCGCGAAGTGTCATTCAATTGCTCCTGTTGCCTAACGGGAGTATTGGCTCGTCGTGTCGCGTGATCTAATGTATTCTGTCTCTGTTCATTCGCCCTATACGCAGGGTCTTGTCTGCGTCTAGATCGTCGCGAAGTGTCATTCAATTGCTCCTGTTGCCTAGCGGGAGTATTAGCTCGTCGTGTCGCGTGATCTACTGTATTCTGTCTCTGTTCATTCGCCCTATACGCAGGGTCTTGTCTGCGTCTAGATCGGAGCGAAGTGTCATTCAATTGCTCCTGTTTGCCTAACGAGAGCATTGGCTCGTCGAGTCACGTGGTCTTCAGTGTCCCGCCTCTGATCCTTTTCCCTATAATTTAAGTCTTGTCTGCGTCTCGATCGACGCGATGTATCGGCCAATTGCTCTAACTGTCTAGTCTGAGAAGTTGTGCGTAAAGTAGCTCGCAGAATGGTATTTTAGTTTTGATCAGAAAGTCTATTTAAAACATTGTTTCTATGAACTTCATTTCGCTGTCTATTTCTATTCCTCTCACTCTGACTATATTCTTAATTTTCTCTACGCTCTCGTAGAGACTCTAAATTACTAATCTTTTCCTGCTCTGAATATTCAGCATTGGACCTGTTTAACAAATTTCTATTACGTTGTCTCTGAGACCTAGAAGAAGCTGAAATTCTCTTAGTCCTAGGCATTTTAATATATATATATTTATTTATTTATTATTATTTTGTTTTTTAATAATAATTTAAATAAATTATTAATATATATATTAAATTATATATGCTTAATATTAGTTTTCAATTAAAAATTGCGTAAATATATTATATATATTTATATTTATATATAATATATTATAATAATATGATATTGTTAAACTTATATCTAATTTTATAAGAATATATATAGATATAATATAATTTAAAGTCTTTAAAAAGACTGAAATATTTAAATTTTTAACTTGCCGGGCTCAGAGTTGAAAAACTGACCTCACTAACTATTTCTGCACTCACACAAAGTATACACATAAACACAAATGAATATGTATATACATACGCACTAGACATCTGCATGAATGCATCCAAATGGGCAAATGAATCATTCATTATAAAAACCTGTACACTTTTTTTGTGTACAGCTTAAATGGGTGGCAGTAAATGTTGTACAATTTGTCTGTATCGACAGCTTGCCGTCTCATGAGTACACGAAAACTACTGTACAGTGTTTTTTACTGCACACTATTTTGGTGTGCAGTAAACTCACTGTACATTGAGTTGTTGTTGATGACGCTTCATACAAAATTTCTTCAATAAAATTTCATACACATTTTATAAATTTATTTCATATTTATAAATTTATTTCTAAAAATGACTCATTATATAATAAATTAATATCTGAGTGCAAAAACATTATTTTATTTACTAAGTCATCTGTGGTTGCAACTTTGCAACGTTTATAATTAATCAAAGTGTTTATTTATTAAACTCCAAATTCGAACTCGCACAATGCCAATTGTATTGCATTGCATTGCAAAGGCAACGCACAAAACAACTGACTAGGACTCGATGTGCAGCAAGCCTTTTATACTTGCTTCTCTTGCATATGGAATTTTCGGGATTTCTTATTCTAGAAAGCTTAATGCTTACTTCTTGCTTCTATTACATAAAGAATATTCGGGATTTCTTATTCTAGAAAATTTAATGCTTAATAAATGCTTACTTCTAAGTTGATGATGAGTTTTTCGAGATCATTCTACAACAGTTTACATTTAATAATATAATAATATAATATATAATATAATAATATTTAATACATATTTATTTATATATATTTGTATATTTATATTTATTATTTATATATTTATATTTATCATAAGAGTCGCTTGAGTAATGGGGTGATAGCTTGCACAGCTGTTAGACATGACAGAAATGCTGCTCTCATAATTGTATATGGTGTACAACGTGTAGAAACGAGACAAAAATTGTCCTCACTCACGAAGTGTACTACATTTTACTGTTCTCACTTTAGTTGAGAACAGTTGAAATACTGTACTCGATTCTTCTGCACACTAGACAATACTGTACAGTAATGAAATGGGTGCAGTATTTTGAGAACACTTTACTACTGTACAGTACTATGCTGTAAGAAATGAATGTATTCTTGCAGACCTGTAGTTTACATAAAATCGAATCAGTTTTGTCTAAACTACTTCGCTGAAGGTCACAGATTTCGAGAGTGCACCAGTATGTACAATTGTTTCAAATACAATAGTCAGCATAACACCCTGATCCATAGGGACAACAGTCCTCAGAGCAACGCGGCATCCGCAACAGCCACAACTCCTAGTTCGAGTGAAGTTATGCCGAAAACCCAAACGTATCTGGCTGCATACCCGCAAACTGTCTCCTTCAAAGCCCAAGTTTCTGTTCCAGAAGAGACTAAACTTGAGAGTCTGGATGATATTCTTCATTCAGGCCCAACACTTCAAGCAATTCATCCTCCTACTCCTTTCACCTTCCAGATAAAGCGCCCGTCATCACACGACAGCACACATCCAGCGCGAATTTCTTCCGGTGTCGCGTGTATAGAAGAGTCCGCGCTCTCTGGAAATGCCAACAATTCCTAGAAAAAAGTAAGTACTGCACGAACTGCTTGGCTTACGATCACTCTGGGCAATCCTGCTGTAGCAAAGGAGGGTGCCAAACATGTGGCCAAGATCAACACACTCTCCTGCACCTCCATGGATCACAGCATTTCCACGCCTAAGCTGCTAGAGAAGCGGTCACCACTCCGCTCTAATTCTACAATCCTTGCAAGCAGGGGTAGTATGTTAATGCGAAATTCCATTAACAAGAACTGCTCCTCCCTCACATCTTCATGATATTAACAGGATTATGCGCTGTTAATAGCATAACTACCACTCCAGTTCTCCTACTGGTTCTTCTTTAAGAACGTATAAGCTCGCGCTCTACTAACAGCACGGTTGCTGCCGTGGCTTCAAACTTTCAGAATATATAAAATAACACTAAAATGTGTCTATTTGCCAAATGCCAAGTCTTTAGTTTTTTAACTACGTTTTTATACCCTGATCCCATTGAAAATGGTATGTATGTAACAGGCAGAAGGAGACGTCGCAGACCCCATAAAGTATATATATTCTTGATCAGCATAAAAAAATAAGTTGATTGAGCCCTGTCCGTCTGTCCGTCCGTCCGTCCGACCATATGAACGTCGAGATTTCGGAAACTACAAAAATTTGAAATTTGATAACTCATCCCATTTCCAAATTATCGATAAAAAATCGAAAATTCGTTTAAATTTTTAAGGTTTTTTGGGCAAACCTTCTACACCGTTAAGACTTAAAATTTGTTTATTTAGATAGATATTATGAATACGCAGATAATGTAACTTTCAGATTTTAAATGGCACGCCCCCTTTGCCCGCAATTTGAAAAAACCGCATTTCAAATACTAGAGACTGTAATTTGACACATTGATAGATTTAGATGCTCTTAATCTCCTCTGAAAATTTCATGAAGATTGTTCATCTAGAAATGGAGTTATAAGCGTCCAAAGTTCAGCCCAACCCACCCCCCAGCCAAGGCAGCAACTGCGCAGTTAGCAGATCGCGCGCTCATAAGTGCGTAAAGAAGAGTATCACTTTTTTGCAGGGTGCAGGGTATCTCGTAGTCGAGCCGTCTCGACTAGAGCCTTCTTAATTGTTTTTTTTTTTTTCAATTTTGGGGGTGGGGGCCGGTATCCAAAATCTTACGAGAACCGAAATTGTATTAAATTCGTATCTATATATATGCTAAGACTCTAAAGATGAATGAGATATAATTATATAACTGATTCTCCATAAATGTTAAAATCGAACACTCTGAAACTGAAATAAGTTTCGATTTTCTGACACAATCTCTTATGCCGCGTGCAATACATGGAGGTAACAAAATGATAATGAAGTCTCTAGCTTTTATAGTTTCCGAGATCGGCGCATTCATACATACGGACGGACGGACGGACAGACGGACATGGCTATATAAACTTTTCTCGTCAACCTGATCAAGAATATATATGCTTTATGGGGTTTGCCACGCCTCCGTCTGCCTGTTACATACTTTTAACAAAACCATTATACCCTGATTTCCCATTTTCAATGGGCTCAGGGTATAATAAAAATTAAACGTGAGCCTGGACAACGGCTTAACTATCGAAAGGGATACTTGACAAAACATCTGTGCACTTGTGTGAATGGAAATAATTTTACCCTACCCACTGGAAGTAGTTTTAAGGTAAATAAGCACTAGGATTTTAAAAAACCAAGTAAAAAAGCTGTAGTCGAGACTGCTCGACTACGAAATCCCCTGAGCCCTTCTTCGAACAAATCATATTCCAAGAATGCTTCGTTTCCATTCTCCACGCGTAAGAAACTATACACGCAAAAACACGAGCACATACACACGCTGATCTACGCTTGTAGACATATATGTGTGTGAGCATTGCAAGCGTCTTGCTGGCTCGCTGCCTTTGTTGCTGTGTCACATGGGTTTTGGATGAGAAAACTTTATTGATTAATAATTATGTTTCTAGAGGGACGATCGTATTCATCTCTTTAGATTATGAATATGATATTCATATCTACATATAGTCTCTAGTATTTGAAATGCATTTTTTACACATTTGGAGGTGGTGGGGCGAAGTGGGGACCGGAATCCAAAATCTGACAAAATCGGAAATTGTATTAAATTAGTATCTATATACAGTACCGAGCAAAAATGAACGAATGTTTGCAAACTTTGACTTTGATGACGCATAAAAAAAGAACTATACAAGCAAATCAAGAAATCTTTTTTATTTATTATTTATTATAGTATTCTTAATAAATAAAACAAAACTTCAAGGAAAAATGAGATAAATTCAAAGAGTTAGAAAGAAAAAACCAAAAAAACTCACATACACTCAATTTTGCACGTTTGAAAAAATGAACGAATTAATACATTTTTAATATATTTTATATAAACTTTTATTAAAAAATAACTTGATTTACTCTTTTAAGCATGTTATCAACTAAACTTTCAATATTTATTTTGGAATTTTATCCGATTACGCTTCTACGCGATCCCATACGCCCTCCATGTGTGTTGGGGCTGCATCGTCCTGTCCCAGATCTCCTATCACGATTAACCAAACATTTTAAATCAGAATGGGGTCGGCACTCATTGTTAGTCACTCCATTAGCTGAAATATTGATTTGCCATCCATTCCTTAACACTTTTAGCCGTATCCTTGGGATTATCACCTTGTTAGATACCAATTTCTGTTCCAGGATACGCCTATTTCTTTGAAAAATTGAGACGATGGGCTTGACGAATACTAAGGAAACCTTTTTTGAGCAATATACCTTGTATATAATGCAGAGTACCAGCGGTCATCCATGGGAAAGCATCACAAAGTCATTCTGTGGCAGTCGCCATGTATGGCTATTTGCTTCATATGGTCCATACCATGGCCCTATGACAGCAGTATTTCTTTAAATTTGACTGAACACTGTTGAACTTGGATTCATTAGAATCATTTCAATTATAAGAATCAAAATTCAACAGCTTTCAGTCAGATGAAAAGAAATACTGATCTCGTAGAGTCAGAGAATGCATTCAGATACAATATGTGGAGCAAATAGCCATACATGGCGACTGCCACAGAATGACTTTGTGATGCTTTCCCATGGATGACCGCTGGTACTCTGCATTATATACAAGGTATATTGCTCAAAAAAGGTTTCCTTAGTATTCGTCAAGCCCATCGTCTCAATTTTTCAAAGAAATAGGCGTATCCTGGAACAGAAATTGGTATCTAACAAGGTGATAATCCCAAGGATACGGCTAAAAGTGTTAAGGAATGGATGGCAAATCAATATTTTCAGCTAATGGAGTGACTAACAATGAGTGCCGACCCCATTCTGATTTAAAATGTTTGGTTAATCGTGATAGGAGATCTGGGACAGGACGATGCAGCCCCAACACACATGGAGGGCGTATGGGATCGCGTAGAAGCGTAATCGGATAAAATTCCAAAATAAATATTGAAAGTTTAGTTGATAACATGCTTAAAAGAGTAAATCAAGTTATTTTTTAATAAAAGTTTATATAAAATATATTAAAAATGTATTAATTCGTTCATTTTTTCAAACGTGCAAAAATTGAGTGTATGTGAGTTTTTTTGGTTTTTTCTTTCTAACTCTTTGAATTTATCTCATTTTTCCTTGAAGTTTTGTTTTATTTATTAAGAATACTATAATAAATAATAAATAAAAAAGATTTCTTGATTTGCTTGTATAGTTCTTTTTTATGCGTCGTCAAAGTCAAAGTTTGCAAACATTCGTTCATTTTTGCACGCTACTGTATGTGCAGAATACTTGGAGACTCTGACTCTAAAGATGAATTAGCTTACATTTTATAACTGGTTCCCGATAAATTCGTTTATCGATAACTTTGCAAATATACAAGTTATCGAATTTCGGAAACAAACTCGTACTGCGCGTGCAATATACGAACCTAACAGAAAAAGAATGAAGACTCTAGCTGTTGTATCTTCGGAAATCGACGCATTCAAACATACGGACAGACGGACATGGCTATATCAACTTTTCTCGTCACCCTGATCAAGAATATATATACTTTATGGGGTCTGCCACGCCTTCTTCTGCCTGTTTTAACTTTTAACAAAACCAATATAACCTGATTTCCCATTTTCAATGGGCTCAGGGTATAAAAATGATGTGTTCAATTTTTAAATTCGTCGATTGTGGAGTAGTTTCCCTTAACTCTCTAACATTTTGTTCCATCGGCGTTCTCTGCTTCTTTCCCCCACCCGTGGTGAGAGACACAGAGTAGGAACCACAACGGCTTCATGGTGTAAGTTTTTATAAGACAAAAAAACAGTGGTGCTCAAATATGAAAAATACGAGTAAGAACGTTGCAGTTGGGTGCAACCAATTACGTTATACTCTGTTCCCGTAGGGGCATTTTATTTATTTAATAAACATTTAATAAACGAAATATTTCGACAATTAACAAACGTACATGGCAAGCAACAATGTAGTATTCTAAGAATTGCTATTGAATCGTAAACTTGTAGCAGTGAATTTATGTATTTAGATTTATGTTATTTTAAAATGACCTGGGTTTATCCCACTGGAAATTTTCTGCTTATTAATGGAAAACTTATAAATTTTGGTTTTTTTAATTCATTAATATTTGTATATTTATGTTGAAATGCTTTCTGCCATCTTAGCAATTACTACTAAGCTGTTTGAATTATTGAATTATGCAGTTGGCCATAACAAACTTCTTTGCCGATTTGCCACGCCCCCAGTGGGCGTAGACGCAAAATTTTTGTATGTATATCTACAAAATAGCAATCGCTGGTAAATTAGAATTGCTACATGCAGCAAGTGTATCTCACACAGGCACATAAATGCCTACACATATAGCGAGGAAATGTAAATGTGTATGTGTGTGCGTATGCACCCTCACATTAGCTACCCAACCCAACATCAACTGCTGGTAGATAATAGTGCTACAGGCAGCAAGAATATTACACACAAGCACATAAATGCCTACACATATAGCGAGGTAGTGTGAATGCGTGTGTGTATGGTCATCGGTAAATGATATTCTATATGCACATCAACACTTTCCTACCCTTACCACAAACACTTATGAAAACGCTTACATTTTGCATGAGCATGGCAAAGCCGTTTAAGAATTCGGTATACTCTTCGCTCAGAAGGGAACCACTGGGATCGCGTAGCAAACAAATTTCAATTTTTGCGAGCTGCTTGCTGTTTGTGCCAGCATACATATATTCTTATGAGAAGAGAGCAGAGAGAGTAAAAAGCATAGGGCAGAAAGAGAGCAAGGGAAAGAGCGGCACATGTCAGGCCTTTTTGGAATATCGACCGTCACCGTCGAGCGCTCGAAGCGGAATGATTTTGCCATCAGCAATTTTCGTCCCCCCCGAACCTAAAAGTAAGAACCCGAGCAAATGCGAAGTTGAGTGGTAGCCAATGTCAAAAATAAGTGTGCACAATCGTTTGTTCCAGTTCTCCATTCTATGTGTTGTATGGTTAGTGGTACCAGGGCTGCCATTTTAGCAGGTAGCAAGAATAACAAACTGCAAGTGTTGGGCCCTGCAATTGCTACAGGCAGCAAAAGTTTCGCACACAGTCACATAAATGCTCATACATGTAGCAAGACACAGTAAATGTGTGAATGCATGAGCATTCATCGCGAAAAAGTAATGCCTATGCACATCAGCGCTTTCATACCCTTCCCAAAAATCATTACGAAAACACCAAAATTTTGCATGGGCATGGCAAAGCCGTTTAAGAGTTCGGCATACTCTTACTAAGAATGGCAGACGGGATCGTCGCGAATTGCCACTCGCGAACAAATTTCAATTTTTGTGGGCAACTGGCTTGTGCTCGCATAGAGTGAGATAGAGAGAGAAAAAAGAGAGAGGGAGAGTAAAGAATAATAGCACACAGAATGTGCTCATATGAAAATGCGACCATGCCGGTTGAGCGCTTACAGCGCACTGAATTCGTCGTTTCAAATTTTGACTGCCCGAGCGCGAAGTGCCGAAACCGAACAAATACGAAGTTGTGCGGCACTTCGCTCATATTTTTGTGCGTGAAAAAAGTTTGTTCTAGTTGTCCAGTCTATGTGTTGTATGGTTAGTGCTATTAGCCACAAATATAACAACTTTCAAACATTTTTTTTTTTTTTTCAACTTTTAGCAATTTTGTAATATCATAATACAATACAATACAATAAAAGAGCTCAACTTCTTCAAAAATCATAACAATATCGATTAATCGTACAATTTTGTGAACAATAATAGGTTAATAATACCACAAACCAAACAACACATAGACTGGACAACTAAAACAAACTTTTTCACGAACCAGAACCAGTCTTAAATATATTTATATCGGAACATTTTTTTCCCCCAAATATCGAATATTTTTTGCGATATTTTTTATATATCTGCGTTGGCAATTGTCTCATAATGGTGAAAACGAATTACTCTGAGTTGTAAAAATCGGACAGCGAAATGTAATTTGTGCCTTAAAGTAATAAAAACAAGTGGTAACACATCAAACATGGCATCGTATATAAGAAACAAGCATGATGATGCATTAGATGGCCACGGTGATAGGTTCGAAGACGACCACAATAGGTCAATTTTGTAAGTACACTTGAGATGTACCGCAGCTTGCCATAAACTTCTTGGAAAAGCAATCCGATAATTTTTTTGAATTATCATAAGGCCGTACCGAATACTGTTCATTATCATAAAAAATAGTTATTCTTATTATTTTTTTTTTTTTTTTTAGGTCGGATTGTAAAGATATTGTGGGAAAAAGTTTGTAAAATATCGATATATCGATATTTTTAAAGTTCAATATCAAATATCATTTTGATATTTTTTTAAAACTTAAAATATCATCGATACGATATTTTAAAAATATTCGACAGCCCTACCAATAGCGCACTTGCAATAGGCGCAATAGGGACTTGTTGAGTCTGTGGCATCCTTTCCAATCCACTCTTTAAACTCGCCACTCAACAACACATCGCGAAATTTTTGGGTATATGAATTTGGCATTTTTATACCCTGAGCCCATTAAAAATGGGAAATCAGGGTATAATGGTTTTGTTAAATGTATGTAACAGGCAGAAGGCGGCGTGGCAGACCCCATAAAGTATATATATTCTTGATCAGATCCGTCCGTCCGTCCGTATGTTCATTATTTTTGTGTTAGGTTCGTATATTGCACGCGCAGTACGAGTTTGTTCCAGAAATTCGATAACTTGTATATTTGCAAAGTTATCGATAAACGAATTTATCGGGAACCAGTTATAAAATTCTAGCTAATTCATCTTTAGAGTTAGAGTCTCCAAGTCTTCTGCATATATATAGATTAATAAAATTTCGGTATTTGTCAGATTTTGGATTCCTGACCCCACTTCGCCCCACCACCCCCAAATGTGAAAAAAAAGCATTTCAAATACTAGCGACATGCAGTTTGGTTTAGCATATAGATATAAATATCATAATCATAATCTGAAGATATCAATACGATTGTCCATCTAGAAACAGAATTATTAATCATCAAAGTTTTCTCATCAAAACCCATGTGGCGCAGCAACAAACGCAGCGAGACAGCAAGACGCTTGCAATGCTTACACACATGCATACACACATACATGCCTACAAGCGTAGATCAGCGTGTATGTGTGCGCGTGGTTTTGCATGAACAGTTTCTTATGCGTGCAGAAACGAATCGAATAATTCTTGGAATAGTATTCGTTCGAAGAAGGGCTCAGGGGATTTCGTAGTCGAGCAGTCTCGACTACAGCTTTCTTACTAGTTAATATATATAACTGTTAACGACAGAGCAGCAAAGACAATTTTAAAAATTAACGCGCAAATGTTGTTCGATCACTTTCGTTGAATTTGTGAGCTATTGTTCACTATTATCACTAACTATACAACACATAGACTGGACAACTAGAACAAACTTTTTTCACGAACCAGATTTGGATTTCTCGTCCTAAGCATCTTCGTATTTGCTCGGCTTTGTAATTTACTGCTCGGGCAGCGAAAATATCGTAGTTGATATTCAGTTCGCTGTCAGTGCTCAAACGAAATGATTCTATTCTCATATGAACCATAATTATGTGCTATTCTTTCATTACTCACTCACTCTATGCTTCTCATATATATGTATGTACATATATGCAGGCACAAGCCAGCAGCGCACAAAAATTGAAATTTGTTCGCGAGTCGCGATTCGCGCCGATCCCATCTTCCCTTCTGAGTAAGAGTATGCCGAACTCTTAAACGGCTTTGCCTTGCTCATGCTAAATTTTAGTGTTTTCGTGATTATTTTTTTGAAAGGTATGAAAGCGCTGATGTGTATAAGCAATACTTTTTCGCGACGAGCATCCACACACACATTTACAGTGCCTTGCTTCACGTATGAGCATTTATGTGACTGTGTGCGAAACTATTGCTGCCTGTAGCAATTGTAGGGCCCAACATTTGCAGCAACTTTTCTAGTCTAAAAAAAATTATTTAAATAGATTCGAGTATTTATTTAATGAAACCAAAAGAATTTTGTAAAAATCTTTAACGTAGAATTAACTAAAATTAAATAACTAAAAAAATACGTTAATTTCACTGAACAAAATTATTGGTAAACTAAAAAAGAAAACTTTTGCTTTTATAACGGCTTGTAAGCGGTTTGGCATCGAATTAACTAATTTTTTAGTCACTTCACCAATTGTTTGCCATTCCTCAGTTAAAGCTTGCTTTAATTTGGGTTTGTTTGTACTTGCGCGTTTAGTTATGCGCCTATCAAATTCTTCCCACAATTGTTCAATTGGATTTAGGTCTGGAGATTATGGTGGGTGCGGTAGCAAATGGGCGGTCTTGTACGCAAGCCACATTTTGGCAATATGGGCCGAATGCTTGGGATCGTTGTCATGTTGAAATGTGATCCTTTAAAGTATTTAAATATACATTTTTGTCCCTGATACCGTCTAAGAATATCAACTCGCCGACACCTGCAGCAGACATGCAACCCCAGACCGTCACCCCACCACCACCACGTTTAACTGTTGACGTAATATTGAGTTTGTCGAATACAGTATTCGGCTTTCTCCACACAATTTGGCACCCGTCCGATCGGAATATGTTGAATTTGCTCTTAACTAAGAACAATACTTGATTCCAGTAATCGGATGGCTTCCTAATAAAGTTCTTAGCATAGTCCATTGCCATTGCCGGCTGTGATATACGGGTTTCGTCTAGCCTCACGCGCTTTGTAATTCGCCTTGTGCAGTACTCTACGTACCGTAATCGGGTGAACCTCCTTTCCCATTTAATTTTTTACTTCAGCAGTGATCTGTGTTGACGATATTTTCGGATTCTTTTTCACCTGCATTCACGGCTGTTCAACAATTTTGGGCGGCCTGTGTGTTTCGAACTTTGCAGGTTACAGGCTCCCTTGAAGCGCTACATGATGCTTCGAATTGTAAATCGGCTTCTATTCATTAATTCCCCTATTTCTGCATAACATTTACCTTGATTGTCTAAATGCAGGATAATTTTCCTCTGAGCTATCGATGTTTCTTTTTGTTTAGGTGCCATTTTTATTTTAATTAAACAAGTAAGAACGTTGCAGTTAGGGGCAACTAACTGCGAAATACCCTGTTCCCATAGGTGCATTTTATTTATTTAATAAACATTTAATTAACGTTTTTCCTACACATACATACAGATTTACACATATTATATGAGAATACACACAATTTTCTATGTATGCATACAAGAGTTTGCATGCAGGATATTCTAAGAATTGTGACTGAATTGGGAATTTTTCGATCGTTAGTTTAGTTTTGTCAAAAGGCGCTCTAGCAATGCCTTATTTGGTTTTAGTTAAGAAGGCTCAGACCAGGGGAGTGGCGTTGTTGGTAAGCGCTAAGCAAGCTACACTTAGGTGCGTGGGTTCGAGTCCCACAGAAAACTTTTTTTCAAAAATTATTATTTTTTAATTTATTTTATATTTGTATATTTATTATAAAATGATTGGTGCCAATTGATAATAATTTATAAACATACGCATATGAATTGTGCATTTAAGCAAAAACTAAAACAACTTTTCCGATTTGCCACGCTGCGTGGTAAGCAGTTTTTCTATGCATGCATATATGTATGTATGTGTACACAGATAATTGTACGTTTATACACATCCAAATGTGTATACATATCGCAAGAATTGCGATTGAATTGTTTTGTTTTGTTTGTTTGATCAGCTGATCAGTTGTGAATTTATTTAGGTTTAGCTAACCATTACATGTTATTTTCATAAGACCTGGAAACTTATTATTTATTAATCGAAAACTTATAAATTTTATTTTTTAAATTCATTAATATTTATATATTTATGTTAAAATGCTTTCTGCCATCTTACCAATTACTCCTAAGCTATTATATGCATGAATTATGCAGGCGGCCACAAAAAACTTCTTTGCCGATTTGCCACGCCCACAGTAGGCGTAGACGCATAATTATTTGCCAGTTCTTAGAAAGAGCAGAGGCTAACATGACTGCAATTTTGCAATCTGGTTGCTTACATTCAAAAATGCGAAAATTACAGGGTATTTTTCGATATGCCACACCCCCAAAGAGGCGGAAAATTAATTTTTGGGTAATCGATAGAGGAGGACATTAGTAACTCAACCATCCATATTTTCAAGCTTCTAGCTCTAAAACCGTAGGAGATATAAACTTTTGCTTTTTGCCACGCCCCATGTGGGCGTAAATATGTCTACCATAGCTTATTGATCTTGGGTTGTCAACTCGAGTATACATGCAAAATTTCAAGTATAACGCAATTTGAAAAATCACTATATATTCAGGTCCGATTTGCCACGCCCCCAATGGGCGTAGACATATAACTTTTTATTGATTTTATCCAAAATCTGACAAAAACCGAAATTGTAATAAATTAGTATCTATATATGTGCAGAAGACTTGGAGGCTCTAACTCTAAAGATGAATTAGATATAATTTTATAACTGGTTTCCGAAAAAGTGTTTTATCGATAACTTTGGAAATATACGAGTTATCGAATTTCTGGAACAAACTCGTACTGCGCGTGCAATATACGAACCTAACACAAACATAATGAACTCTCTAGAACTCTCTCTACTCTAATCTATTAAAATAATTTTTTGTTATTTTTTCACTCCCCACATCAATAAATAAGTGCTCTAAATGTAAACTAATCATAGTTTAATAATTTCCCCATTATTGAAAGGGTTCTAATAGAAATAATACTAATTTATGCAGTTTACTTTTTTTACCCACTGTAAATATATAAAGCTTAAAAAGCATACTGTGCCAATAATTATGTTTGTTACGCTGATATACGCTTGCACGCCTGTATATGAGTAAGCAGGCGTCTTGCTGTCTCGCTTGCTCTGCCACATTGCAATACCTTATTTGATTAATAATTATGTTTCTGGATGGACAATCATAATCAAACTTTCAGATTTTTATCATTACATTCATATCTATATGCCAGACTAACCTGTATGTCTGTAGTATTTGAAATACATTTTTTACACATTTGGGAGTGTGGGGGTGAATTGGGAACCTGAATTCAAAATCTGTCAAAAATCGAAATTGTATTCAATTAGTATCTATATATATGCAGAAGACTTGGAGATTCTAACTCTAAAGATGAACTAGATATAATTTTTAACTGAGAAATGTTTTTATAGATAACTCTGGAAATATAAACGTTATTGAATTTCTGAAACAAACTGCGTGTGCAACCCAACACAAAAAAACGAACTCTCTAGCTCTTATATCTTTGAAAATCGTCACGTTGAACCATACGGACAGACGGACATGCTATATCGACTTGTCCCCCTGTCCAAGAATAAACATATGTATATACTTTATGGGGTCGGACACGCCTTCCGACTGTTACATACAACAATAATTTCCCATTTTCTATGGGTTCAGGGTATAAATATAGAAGGTAGAAATAATGTATACATAATAGATGAGAAGAAACAAGTAAGAAGGCTCTAGTCGAGACGGCTCGACTACGAGATACCCTGAACCCTGCAAAAAAAGTGATACTCTTCTTCTTTACGCACTTATAAGCGCGCGCTCTGCTAACTGCGCAGTTGCTGCCGTGGCTTGGGGGTGGGTTGGGGTGAACTTTGGACGCTTATAACTCCATTTCTAGATAGACGATCTTTATGAAATTATTAGAGTAGATTAGGAATATCTAAATCTATCTATGTGCCAAATTGCAAGTCTCTAGTATTTGAAATGCGTTTTTTTCAAAATTGGGGGCGAAGGGGGCGAGGCATCGAAAATCTGAAAGCTACATAATCTGCGTATTCATAATATCTATCTAAATAAACAAATTTGTAGAAGTTATGCTCAAAAAACCTTAAAAATGAAAACGAATTTTCTATTTTTTATCGATATTTTGGAAATGGGATGAGTTATCGAAAAAACAAAATAAACTCGTACTGCGTAACTAACATACGAGTGTTCATGTGAAATTTCAGCTCTCTAGCTTTTGTAGTTTCCGAAATCTCGACGTTCATACGGACGGACGGACGGACGGACAGACGGACAGGGCTCAATCAACTTATTTTTTTATGCTGATCAAGAATATATATACTTTATAGGGTCTGCGACGTCTCCTTCTGCCTGTTACATACATTTTCACAAAACCATTATACCCTGAATTCCCATTTTCAATGGGTTCAGGGTATAAAAAAGGGAGTACATAAGAATAGATTTAACAAGTAGGAGACTCTTATCGATACTGCTTGACTGCGAGATACCCTGAAAAGTGATATAATATATATCATAAAAGTGATGTTCTTATTTACTCACGTTTAAGCGCTTTACTAACTATGCAGTTTCTGCCGTGAGGGTGAGCTACGGTATATTTTGTACTCTTATAACTCCTTTTCTAGACGGACCACCTTCATTTAACTTATAATAATAATAGCATTCAAACTTATCTATATGGCAAAGTGCAAGTCTTTAACATTTGAAATGCGATGTTCAAATCGGTATGAACGCAATATTTTTCGGCGCTTTTAAAGCTAGAGACTTGAAATTTTAACAACATACTCATGCATGCTCCCGAACTATACATTTTCCCGAGCCGCTTACCAGGGGCGTGGCAAATCGAAAATGCATGTGACCGTATGCTAGTAATCATATTAGTTAATGAGCTAGAGAGCTCCAATTTGGAAAGAACCCAAGTTCAAAATTATGTGGCGCATATATCTACACGCCCATTGGGGGCGTGATAAATCGGGAAAATCTTATCTTCTACAACTTTAAAGCTAGAACACTGATATTTGGCATGTGAGTTATTGTCGTGACTACAAAATTTATATTTGGGTCTTACACTGGTCCTTCGGCGTTCTCTGTTGTTTTCCCCCACCAGTAGTAAAAGACACAGAGAAGGAACAAACGGCTTCCAACAATCGTAATAGATCGATGGGTGCAATCTTCATCATATATTGTAACAAGAAACTAAATAATAAACAATTATGAAGGCTCTAGTCGAGACTGCTCGACTATGAGATACCTTGAACCCTGCAAAAATAATATATTCTTCTTTACGCACGTATAAGCGCGCGCTCTGCTAACCGCGTAGTTGCTGCCATTGCTTGTGGGTGGGTTGGACTATGCTTTGGACGCTTTTAATTCCATTTCTTGATGTACACTGAAACTTTCAGAATATAATAATAGCACTAAAATGTGTCTATTTGCCGAATTGCAAGAGAACATGGCATGCAAAAACAGAAAATTACATTTCTTCGAATCCATTATATCTATCTAAATATACAAATTTGAATTCTCTATCTGAAACGGTGTAGAAGCCGCATTTAAAAAACGAAGGAAAAGTAAACTAATTTTGAGTTATCTAAAAACTAAATAAAATCGTAATACGTATCTAACACAGGAGTATTCATGTAAAATTTAACTCTCTAGCTTTTGTAGTTTACCAAAAATCTGCGTTCGGACGGATGGATCAAGAATATATATACTTTATGAGATCAGGGACGTCTCCTTCTGCCTGTTACATACATTTTCACAAACCTATTATACCATGAATTCCCATTTTCAATGGGTTCAGGATATAAAAATCTTTTTTTGCAGCTACCCCTAATGAACTAAAACGTGCTAGGCTTTATTTCTAAATTAACACTTGTGTCAGTTCTCAATTTGATATTTTAGCTTTCACTAAACCGTGTTTTTTATAATGTTCATAATAGATTCTCTGATGTAATTTCGCTATTCATAGACTCGATCGTTTGACGCGTAAAGGCTGTGGAGTCTTAATATGTCTCAGATGAACTCTATTTCAAATCATCTGAATCTAAATGGCTCAATATCGACCTCTTTTTATATACCAGAGGACCCCCATCCCATATTAGATATTTTATTAATTATTAATTAACCTATCATTTTAAATCCTTTACCTTCAAATCGAAATCGCTGATCTATTTATTCCATAGCTAAGTTGAATTTTAATTTTTGAAATTCTCGGTGTTATGAGAATTTTATTATACTGACAAAATGGCGTTTGTAAGTAATCCGAAACAATTTTACTCATTTGTAAATTTGAAGCGTAAAAAATCCAGTGTGCCATCCTTATTTTACCTTATTTTCACATTTTGAATGTCACGCCATTTTCAATGATTTCAGGGTATAAGAAGTAAGAACGCTCTAGTCAAGACTGCTCGACCCTTCGAAGAACTGATATATTTCAAGTACATGCACATAAATATACACGCAATCTCACATACGTATTAAAGCATAAGAAAGCGGTTGGGATGAAGTGAATTAAAAATCTAATGAAATTAAAAATTGTATTAAATAAATATCTAGATATTCAAAAGACTTGGAGACTCTAACTCTAAAGATGTACGATATATAATTTTTAAACTTATACTTGATAAACGGGTTTAACGATATCTCTGAATATGTATTAATTTTCTGAAAAAAGCTCTTACTACGCGTGAAATATATGGACCTATCCAAAAACAATTAAGGTTCTAGCTCTTATAGTCTGAGATTGACGCATTCATACATACGGACAGCCGGACAGGGATAAATCGACTCAGTTCGTCGCCCTGATCATTAATCATATATACTTAATGGGTGATATATATACTTTAGGAAGTCTGCCACTCCTATTTCTGCCTGTTACATACATTTAACAAAGCCATTATACACTGTACTCCCACTTTCAATGAGTTATAACAAGTATAAGTATGAGGGTATAACAAGTAAGAAAGCTGTAGTCGAGACTGCTCGACTACGAAATCCCCTGAGCCCTTCTTTCAACGAATCATATTCCAAGAATGCTTCGTTTCGATTCTCCACGCGTAAGAAAATATACATGCAAAAACACGAGCACACACACACGCTGATCTACGCTTGTAAGCATGTATGTGTGTGACCATTGCAAGCGTCCTGCTGTCTCGCTGCCTTTGTTGCTGCGCCACATGGGTTTTGCTGCAAAAACTTTTTTGATTCATAATTCTGTTTCTAGATGGACAATCGTATTCATCTCTTCAGATTATGAATATGATATTCATATCTACATGATAAACCAAACTGCATGTCTCTAGTATTTGAAATGCATTTTTTACACATTTGGGGGTGGTGGGGCGAAGTGGGGACCGAAATCCAAAATCTGACAAAAACCGAAATTGTATTACATTAGTATCTATATATGTATATGCAGAAGACTTGGAGACTCTAACTCTAAAGATGAATTAGCTAGAATTTTATAACTGGTTCCCGATAAATTCGTGTATCGATAACTTTGCAAATATACAAGTTATCGAATTTCTGAAATATACGAATCTAACACAAAAAGAATGAACTCTCTAGCTCTTATATCTTCGGAAATCGACGCGTTCATACATACGGACGGAAGGACAGACGGACATGGCTATATCAACTTTTCTCGCCACCCTGATCAAGAATATATATACTTTATGGGGTCTGCCACGCCTCCTTCTGCCTGTTACATACATTTAACAAAACCATTATACCCTGATTTCCCATTTTCAATGGGCTCAGGGTATAAAAATAAATAATTTTTTATGATACTTAGTATAAAAATGCTTATAAATTTAAATTAATGAATAAACTTACTGTACTCGTTGCTAACCGCCTGAGACATAGCTTCGCTAAGGAGGTTATACGAACTTCTATGATGTTGTTGATCACTGTATATAACACTTTCTCCACTTCCTGTATTAGACAATGAAGTTACGACATGCATCATTTGCAAAGGACCAGACGGTGTCGGAGTTGATGTTATAGGCATGGAAGATGTTCGTAGCAGTAATTTCCCATTCGCTTCCTGCTGATAATTTATGTTGCGTCGATTTGAAGTTTTTTCACTTTCTAAAGTACTTCCGGTTATACATTCCAAACAAGCGGCATTGGATAAGTTGTACAAAAGGAGAAGTAAATAGCTCCAAAAAGATTTATTGTGCATATTAAAGAACTTTTGATTATCAAGTATTCAATAAGTTTTATAGCACAGCTTTGAGTCAGTAATGTATTCACATCTATTTTTTCGATGACATAAGTTTCTGTGTGTTAGGAAACGAAAAATAATAACGGATAGTAATGGTAGTTGATTATGTTGACGACACATAACTAGTTATTAACTAAATTATACTATATAAGGTAAGAAGGCTCTAGTCGAGACTCCTCGACCTCGACCCTGTAATAAAACTAATACTCTTCTTCTTTAGGCACGTATAAGCACGTGTTCTGCTAACCGAGCAGTTGCTGCCGTGACTTGGGTGAGTTGCGCTATATACTCCATATAACTCCATTTCTAGACTGATTATCTTTCGGAATATTTTAATAGCATCCAAATGCGTCTATTTGATAAATTCCAAGTCTCTAGTATTTGAAATAAGTTTTATTTTTTATACCCTGAGCCCATTGAAAATGGGAAATCAGACAGACCCCATAAAGTATATATATTCCTGATCAGGGTGAAAAGAAAAGTTGATATAGCCATGTCCGTCTGTCCGTCCGTCCGTATGTATGAACCCGTCGATTTCCGAAGATAGAAAAGCTAGAGAGTTCATTCTTTTTGTGTTAGGTTCGTATATTGAACGCGCAGTACGAGTTTGTTTCAGAAATTCGATAACTTGTATATTTGCAAAGGTATCGATAAAACTTTATCGGGAACCAGTTATAAAATTCTAGCTAATTCATCTTTAGAGTTAGAGTGTCCAAGTCTTCTGCATATATATAGATACTAATGTAATACAATTTCGGTTTTTGTTAGATTTTGGATCCCGGTCCCCAATTCGCCCCACCACCCCCAAATGTGAAAAAATGCATTTCAAATAAAAACGATTGTCCATCTAGAAACAGAATTATTAATCATCAAAGTTTTCTCATCAAAACCCATGTGGCGCAGCAACAAAGGCAGCGAGACAGCAAGCCGCTTGCATTGCTCACACACATACATGCTTACAAGCGTGTGTGTGCTTGCATGTACAGTTTCTTACGCGTGGAGAATCGAAACGAAGCATTCTTGGAATCTTATTCGTTCGAAGAAGGGCTCAGGGGATTTCTCAGCAGTCTCGACTACAGCTTTCTTACTTGTTTTTTTATTCAAATTGGGGACGACGGGGGCGTGGCATTTAAAATATGAAAATTACAGAATATTCGTGCCCGACATTCTCTACTAATTGAAAACTTTGTATTAAACATAATCTTTAAGGGCCAGTAGGCACAGATTGTTTGTAGTTCTTATTAACTCGCTAGCTTCAGTTTTAGTGACATAACTCGTGCGATACCATCACCTCCTGTTGAGTTCAATTATTTTGACCAGTGCCCATTTAAGTGGCGGAAGATTTTTATCCATTATGAGACCTATGTTGCTGTCATTAATATTGAGCATTGTGAGGTTAGGACCACCGTTTAAGAAATGTGCAGGCATCAGTGGTCAGTCTGCTGGAAATTGATTTGATATTCCTCTAACGGAGGAGCATATTTACATACATATATAAGTTAACAACCGATCGAACCCACAAAAGCGCATTGCACGGCCTCAATGCATGCCATTTTGACACGTGTGCTATGTCAGCACATATTAACAACAACCGTAAGAGCGTATCGTCAGAAGTAAGATCAATGCACTTAGGCAATATCGATTATGGCCAACGATTGCATTTTCCGACACGCCCGCCGAATCAGCATATCATCAACACTATCATGTAATAAGACACCAATCAGCAGCAGCGACAATGACCGCGGCGGCAGCAACGCCAACAGCAGCGGCAACAGCTTGGCTATAAATATTCTTGTACAATTATTCTTAAGTCAGTTCTAATCAAACTCCGAATTCAATAAAACATTGTTTATACCCTGAGTCCATTGAAAATGGGAAATCAGGGTATAATGGTTTTGTTAAAAGTATGTAACAGGCAGAAGGAGGCGTGGCAGACCCCACAAAGTATATACATATATTCTTGATCAGGGTGACGAGAAAAGTTGATCTAGCCCTGTCCGTCTGTCCGTCCGTCCGTCCGTCCGTCCGTCCGTATGTATGAACGCGTCGATTTCCGAAGATATAAAAGCTAGAGAGTTCATTCTTTTTGTATTAGGGCCGTATATTGCACGCGCAGTACGAGTTTATTACAGAAAGTCGATAACTTGTATAATTGCAAAGTTATCGATAAACGAATTTATCGGGAACCATTTATAAAATTCTAGCCCATTCATCTTTAGAGTTAGAATCTCCAAGTCTTCTGCATATATATATATGCTAATTTATACTAATTTAACACAATTTCGGTTTTTGTCAGATTTTGGATTCCGGTCCCCGATTCCCCTCTACACCCACAAATGTGTAAAAAATGCATTTCAAATACTAGATACATGCAGTTTGGTTTAGCATATAGATATAAATATCATAATCATAATCTGAAGAGAGCAATACGATTGTTCGTCTAGAAACAGAATTATTAATCATCAAAGTTTTTGCAGCAAAACCCATGTGGCGCAGCAACAAAGGCAGCGAGACAGCAAGCCGCCTGCAATGCTTACACACATACATGCTTACAAGCATAGATCAGCGTGTGTGTGTGCTCGTGTTTTTGCATGTATAGTTTCTTACGCGTAGAGAATCGAAAACGAAGCATTCTTGGAATATGAATCGTTCGAAGAAGGGCTAAGGGGATTTCGTAGTCGAGCAGTCTCGACTACAGCTTTCTTACTTGTTTTTTTATAAAAAACTTAATTTGAATTTTGATTGACGCCCGAGCAGGGTCCCGCGACTTATAACGTTAAAGCCTAATCCGCGATTTTCGAAAGTGAGGACTAATCCGCAACTCACACAGACGCTAATAACGTCCGAGGACATTAAAGTGAACAAACCGAGTGCCTAATCCGCAATCTCAACGCGTTCGCGAGAGAGTGATCTTCAGCGAAAGAACGTTAACGGTCGTGGTCCAAAAGGGGACAGTGGTCCAAAGGGGACATCTCCAGAACATTGTTGCACCCTATAAATGTCCGCCCGTAGGGTACCGCGTATTAAGTGTGCGTCGCAGGACCTCTAGTAATGGAAAGCGTAGACTATAAGAAATTTTGAAAAAAAGAAAACAAAGAAACAAACCAAACACAAACCAAGAAATTTAAAGATTAAAAAAAAAAAAGAGAAAAGAATCAAATAGAAAGTATGAAACTAATATAGAATAAGAAATTAAGGCATAACTATTTTCAAATTCGATAAAGAATCCGTAAACTTATCCGTCACCATTGACGAGCTAAGCAACGCATTTGCCAAAATAAACATGTCTCCACCCGCAAGCACACCTAACACAACACCGAGACAGGTTTTGTTAACCGAACCAATCGAGGTTACAATAGAAAAATGTCTTAAGAAAATATTGTCCGAGAAAGGTAATGATTTACTGAACACAAGTATATCTGGTCCGATGGAACAAGAGCAAACAATTCTCCCCGAACATATGGGACGAATGAACGAGTTAGACAAATTGCCAGATGTAGTAAGAGTATTAAAAGACTTTTCCGGGAATAGAGCAGAATTTACTTCATGGCGCAAAAGCGTAGATAGAATATTCAATGCATACTCTTCCGCACAGAGAACTCCAAAACATTATGGTATCCTAATGGTAGTATGAAGTAAGGTAGTTGGCGAAGCCGGTGCAGTACTAGAAGCGTACAATACTCCATTGAACTGGAAAGCTATTTCCCAATGTCTAACAGATCATTTTGCTGACCGCAGAGATCTAAAAACCCATCCGCAGAGACAGTAAGAGCCATAACAAAGATCTATAGAGATAAAGCCTTAGACACATTCATCAGAGGTCTCAATGGAGACCTACCCAGATTGTTAGCTATCAAAGAGCCAACTGACCTTAAGCATGTTATTCATTTATGCAGATTGATCGAGAATCAGTCGATCAGAAATTCTGTTAGCCCCATAAAAACTCCTCCGCTACTTCCAAGGAGCAATCAATCATTCAAGGCCCCTGAAATTTCAGTCCGTTATAACACTCCGCAAGTTTTGAATAAGACCAACTTCAACGCTAATTTGTATTACCTACCAAAACCTAGTTTCAACCCTCAAGGTTTCAATCCGAGACCAACGTCCCAACAACCGCAACATTTATTTAACGTACCTCCTAGACCAACAGCCCCAAAACCGCAACCGGCTCCACAACCAATGGACGTCGATCCATCAATTAGGACCAAATACGTTAATTATATGAATAGGCCAAATAATACCCAGGTTGCTGAAAAAAGATCCTTATCTTCTAGGGCAGAAATCCCAAGCAAATATCAACGACAATTTCATATTAACACTGGGGAAACCCAAGTACAGACTAACGACGACGAAGCAGACAATTATGCTAATGCATATGCAAACGCATACGCCGCGGAAGCATACGAACATTACATGAACGAACAGGACTACTATGCTGCTACAGAGGAGCAAAGTATTGCCGAAAATGAGACACTTGTGACACAACTTAGTAATGAAACTCAGGTAGAAATAGCATGTAACATGACATGTAAATGTTAATAACAAATTCCGTATCATGTCCGAACAAGTCCGAACAAACAACAGTCCAAGATAACCCAGAAAAACCAGAAGAAAAATCATATCCAACAAATTACAAAGTAAACAGAATTCCTATTTAAAATATCATAATAAGGAAAGACAAGAAATAAGAAACTACGAACAAACGGAAGAAATTTATGTCAAATTTAACAAGCGCCAAGGTCCGAAACTGACACCTAAATATAAAAAGAAACAGGAATTCAAATATTACAACAGTTTCAGGAAAGGTTGTTCACAAAAATAATATTCGAAATTAATTTACTGGATCTTCGCACCACTATCCTTAGGTTTAAATACAATTCTCGACTACTCCCATTCTCAGCTAATTCCGATAAAAACAGGAACTTCAACAATGCAGAATAGAACTTTTAAAATTATCCACGTATTCGATATTTCAGAAAATAAAAAAAACTTCGGAGTATTCGAAGAAACACTAGATTATATAAACACCTCACACCAAATGTTTCCACTGCTCAAATACGAATTAAATAATGTTCGAAATGATTTACGTAGACTCAAACCTTCAGTAAGAGTGACAAGAGCAATAAATGCATTAGGAACAGCATGGAAATGGTTGGCCGGTACACCGGACCACAGTGACCATGAGGTCATAATTACTAAGATAAACGAACAACTAAAAAATAACAATAAGCCAGTATTTATTCATAGGGTATTACAAGACAGGATTAATGAAATAACCCAGACATCAAATAAAATAATGAAATTAGTAAAAGATAACTCAAATATTCAAGAAGAAAAAATCATGCTTTTCAAATACAAACTCCAAATTTTTAAAGACGATTTAACTAACCTAATACATGCCATAGATTGGGCAAAGACAAATACAATAAATTCAATAATACTATCAGAATCCGAAGTCAAAATAATAGAGCAAATACTAGAGAAAGAAAAAATCATGTTTTTAAATGCAGAAGAGTCTAACAACTCAGTCAAGTAAAAATTGCAAGTAATGGAAAGAATATACTCTATATAATCAATATACCTTTAATTTAAAACGAAGTCTGTACTACCATATAAATAGAACTACACGGTACATTTCTGGTACAATTCGAAAACTCCACGGTACGCATCGAAGACGACGTATACGAAGCGAAGGTGATGTCTTATGCAGAAGCCACCCCAACGTTATTCCAAATTATGACAGAAACAAACAAGATCGACGAAGTCCTCTCATTCCAGATGCTAAGAGAAATAAACAACACGAAGAAATTAGAAACTCTAAAAAGCAGCAACAACATAAGAGCAGCAATCAATCTGACTCTGTCCGGCACTCTACTCATACTTATGGTAGCAGTCGGATACATGCTGAAGAAGAAGATCTTCGTCACTACTAACCAAGTCACAACAGACAAAGGGGAAAAGGGTGAAATTACCCAACAAGTTTTCTATGTTGCGACCGAGGAGGTCCGCATCTAAGGGGGGAAGATTTAACAACCGATCGAACCCACAAAAGGGCATTGCACCGGCCCAATTGTATCACGGCCTCAATGCATGCAATTTTGACACGTGTGCTATGTCAGCACATATTAACAACAACCATAAGAGCGTATCGTCAGAAGTAAGATCAATGCACTTAGGCAATATCGATTATGGCCAACGATTGCATTTTCCGACACGCGCTCCGTATCAGCATATCATCAGCACTATCGTGTAATAAGACACCAGTCAGCAGCAGCGACAATGACCGCGGCGGCAGCAACGTCAACAGCAGCGGCAACAGCTTAGCTATAAATATTCTTGTACAATTATTCTTAAGTCAGTTCTAATCCAACTCCGAATTCAATAAAATGTTTTTTTTATAAAAAACTTAATTTGAATTTTTAATTTATATATACTAAACGTAGACCACTTAAGCAATACGACTTTGGACATTACTGTTGACTGCATTACCATTATTAAGTCATAGAAATCACTGCCCATCTCAGCAAAGTTAAGTTCTTATAGAATTTCCTGGGCTCCACTAACAAAATGGCTTAGCTTACCAACAAGGTGCTGTCACTGTGATCGGCAAGCGCATCACTGCCCATCTCAGCAAAGTTAAGTTCTTATAGAAGATTTCTGGGCTCCACTAACAAAATGGCTTAGCTTACCAACAAGGTGCTGTCACTGTGATCGGCAAGCGCATCCGAGTCAACTTTGGGTTGCAACCATTTTACGCTGTCAAACACCGATTGCACTTATAAATTCTCGCTCGTACTTTGGACGCAACTGTACCAGCGTCTAAGCTCGCCATGAAAACACAAGAAAAGTAGTTGTAATTGCACTAAGAATATGTACTATTCAACCATGAACATGCCACATAAATATATTAAAAATAGGTAATAGTCGATAACCTGCGCGTCATCTGAAGCCAAGCAATAAACATCTCATCCCTTAGCTGCAGCGACAAACGCAGCGAGTAATAGAAATGTAACGTGAGACGTGAGAGCGGCTTAGCGATCGAAAAGGGATATTTGACAAACATATGTGCACTTGTGTACATGGAATTAATTGTAGCCTTCCAGCCTGGAAGTATTCTTAAGGTATATAAGCACTAGGATTTTAAGAAATAAATAGTTCAATTTTTGAATTCGGCAAATGTGGAGTTGTTTTCATTTAAATCTCTAACATGTACGCTGTATTTGACATATGATTGCGAAGTATGTATGAAAGTTTTGTTTATTAACCCTCTTTATTAACTTGTCACTTGTACGTATGAATTATATGCAAAAAATCATTTTTGCCTTCCATGCACGAAAATATGCGTATTTAGAAGTCTTTTTTTTTATACTTTGCTCCCAAAGGGAAGAAAGTATATTGGGTTTGTGCAATGTCCGTCTTGCTGTCCGTCCGTCTGTCCGTCCGTCCGTCTGTCCGTATGAACGCAATATTTTTCGGCGCTATTAGAGCTAGAGACTTGAAATTTTAAACATATACTCATATATGCTCCTGAATTATAAAGTGTAAAAATTTTCCCGATCCGCCCACTAGGGGCGTGGCAAATCGGAAAACTCTTTCGCCCATAGTTAAGTTATCATACTAGATGATGAGCTAAAGAGTTGAAATTTGAAATGTATACTCAGGGTGACAACCCAAGTTCAAAAAGCTATGGCGGATATATCAACGCCCATTGGGGGGCGTGGCAAATCGGGAAATACGTATCTTCTACACCGTTAAAGCTAGTACGCTGAAATTTTGCATGTGAGCTAATGTTATGATTCTAAGAAGATCGATCAAAAAGTTATATGTCTACGCCCATTTAGGGCGTGGCAAATCGGACCTGAATATATAGTGATTTTTCAAATTGTGCTATATTTTGAACACTATTGACACTAGAGACTTGAAATTTGGCATGTATACTCGGGTTGACAACCCAAGACTAATAAGCTATGGTAGATATATCTACGCCCACAGGGGGCGTGGCAAACCGCAAAAGCTTATATCTCCTACAGTTTTAGAGCTAGAAGCTTGAAAATTGGATGGTTGAGTTACTAATGTTCTCTTCTATCGATGCCCCAAAAATAATTTTTCAGCCTCTTTGGGGGCGTGGCATATCGAAAAATACCCTGTAATTTTCGCATTTTTGGAATGTAAGCAACCAAATTTTGCAGGCATCTTTCTAAGAACTCTTTCTAAGAACTGGCAAAAAATTGTGCGTCTACGCCCACTGGGGGCGTGGCAAATCGGCAAAGAAGTTTTTTTGTGGCCAACTGCATAATTCATGCATATAATAGCTTAGTAGCAATTGCTATGATGGCAGAAAGCATTTTAACATAAATATAATAATATTAATGAATTTAAAAAATAAAATTTATAAGTTTTCGATTAATAAATAAAAAGTTTCCAGTGGGATTCGAACCTAGGTCTTTTGAAAACAACATGTAATCTTTAGCTAAACCTAAATAAATTCACAGCTGATCAGCTGACCAGCTGATCAGCAGCTTGTGACGACACAAAACAATACAATCGCAATTCTTGCAATATATATACACTTTTGGATGTGTATACACGTACATATACATACATACATATATGCATGCATAGAAAAACTGCCTGCCACACAGCGTCGCAAATCGGAAAGCATAAAGCAGTTTTAGTTTTTACTTAAATGCACAATTCATATGCGTATGTTTATAAATTATTATCAATTGGCAGCAAGCATTTTATAATAAATATACAAATATAAAAAAAATGAAAAAAAAAATTATTTTTGAAAAAAGTTTTCTGCGGGATTCGAACCCACGCACTAAGTACAGCTTGCATAGCGCTTACCACCAGCGCCACTGCCCTGACCTGACATTTGTTAACTAAAACCAAATAAGGCATTGCTAGAGCGTCTCTGACAAAACTAAAGTAATGATCGAAAAATTCCCAATTCAGTCACAATTCTTAGAATATTCTGGCATGCAAACTTTTGTATGCATACATAGAAAATTGTGTGTATAATCGTATAGTGTGTACATGTGTAAATCTGTATGTACGTGTAGGAAAAACGCTTGTTGCTTGCCATGTACGTTTTCTAATTGCCGAAATATTTCGTTAATTAAATGTTTATTAAATAAATAAGATGCACCTATGGGAACAAAGTATATCGCAGTTAGTTGCGCCTAACTGCAACGTTCTTACTTGTTTTTATACCGGAACGCACTTTTATATTAATGAAAGTTAAAGTTTAATTTCTACTAATTACTAGATAATAGCATATTATGAATATTTGAGACTCAATAACATATTTTAATTCACAATTATATATGTTTGCTCAGTTAGGAAGCTTTTAATTCTTATATACACGTAGTTTTTGGCCAGTACTCAGAAGGAGCCGAGAGTAACGTAACTGTAATATTTGGAGGCTTACTCCATGTTCATGCTTTCTAGATCGAAAATTTTTCGAGTTGACAGTATATTTTAAAAATGTCAACTCTTTGGCTATTCAAGCATGAACATATCAGAAATATATATTTCTGCGGGTTATCTGAAGCCGTCATCCTTTAGTTGCAGCGACTAACGCAGCTGCTGCTAACGCCTCCTTCTGCCTGTTACATATATTTAACAAAATCATCATACCCGAATTTCCCAACTGCAATGGGTTCAGGGTATAACAAAATATACATATTTTAAATAATAGAGACTTGCAATGTGTAAGATTTTCGCGTAAAAACGTCTTGTATTGCGTATGTAATGCACGAGTATTCACGTAAAATTTCATCTCTCTAGCCTTTGTACTTTCCGAAATCTCGAAGTTCATACGGATGGACAAACGGAGAAGGCTATATCGACTTGCTTATTCCCGCTGATCAAGAATATAAATAGGGTCTAGCACTCCTCTGCTTTTTACATACATTTTTACGAAACCCAAATTTCCATTTTCAATGGGTTCAGGATATAAAAAAAAATGATCAGAAAAATGTACATATATACCAGTGCGTAGTCTAATGTCTTTACTTATAAAAAATGGTGCACATATTAAAAAAAAAAAATAATAATAATAATAATACTCTTCTTCTTTACGAACGTATAAGAGCACGCTCTGCTAACTGCGCAGTTGCTGTCGTTGCTAGTGGGTGAGTTGGGCTATACTTTGACGTATAGCGATTTTGAACAAGAACCGTCCGTCTCGGCCGAAGGATAATGATAATGATATGCCATATTTTCGTTTCCCGAACACAAAATATGTGCTAGTTGTCCGATCTGTATTGAATGGTTAATCTGATGCACCCTTAAGTGTTAGGCTTATATTAAATACTGAACTGAAGGCAAAAAATAACAAATCTTCAAAAATGTTTGCCTAAAAAATGCGTTACTTGAAGAAATTAAAACAAATTACACCAAATCTATTCCAACAAGTAAGAACGTTGCAGTTAGGCCCAACTAACAGCGAGAGACCCTGTTCCTGTAGGTGCCGTTTATTTTTTTAATAAACATTTAATAAACGAAATATTTCGGCAATTAGCAAACTTACATGGCAAGCATCAAACGATTTTACTATGCATGCTATAGTATTCTAAGAATTGCGATTGAATCGTGAGTGTGTAGCAGCGAACTTATTTAGGTTTAGCTAACAATTAAATATTATTTTAAAACAAGTAAGAAAGCTGTAGTCGAGACTGCTCGACTACGAAATCTCCTGAGCCCTTCTTCGAACGAATCATATTCCAAGAACGCTTCGTTTCGATTCTCCACTCGAAACAAACTATACATGCAAAAACACGCGCACACATACAGCCTGATCTACGCTTGTAAGCCTGTATGTGTGTAAGCATTACAGGCGTCTTGCTGTCTCGCTTGCTCTGCCACGTGGGGTTTGCTGCGACAACGTATTTGATTAATAATTCTGTTTCTAGACGGACAATCGTAATCAAATGTTCAGATTATGATCATGATATCCATATCTATATGCAAAACCAAACTGCATATCTCTACTATATTTGATGGTGTGGGGGTGAAGTGGGGATCGGAATCTGACAAAAACTGAAATTGTATTAAATTAGTATCTATATATATGCAGAAGACTTGGATGCTCTAACTCTAAAGATGAATTAAATAGAGTTTTATAACTGATTCTCGGTATATTCGTTTATCGATAACTCTGGAAATATACAAGTTATCGAATTTCTGAAACAAACTCGTACTGCGAGTGCAATATACGAACATAACACAAAAAGAATGAACTCTCTAGCTTTCGTATCTTCGGAAATCGACGCGTTCATACATACGGACAGACGGACATGGCTATTTCAACTTTTCTCGTCTCCCTGATCAAGAATATATATACTTTATGGGGTCTGCCACGCTTCCTTCTGCCTGTTGCATACTTTTAACAAAACTCAGGGTATAAAATGACAACAACAAAAAAACACTAAGTGTGCCAATAATTTTGATCAGTGAAATTGACGTGTTTTTCTAGTTTTTTAATTTTCGTTAATTCTATGTTAAAGATTTTAACAAAATTCGTTCGATTTCATTTAATAAATACTCTAATCTATTTAAAAATTTTTTAAACCCTGAACCCATTGAAAATAGGAATTCAGGGTATAATGGTTTTGTGAAATTGTATGTAACAGGCAGAAGGAGACGTCGCAGACCCCATAAAGTATATATATTCTTGATCAGCATAAGAAAATAAGTTGATTGAGCCCTGTCCGTCTATCCGTCTATCCGTCCGCCCGTCCGTCCGTCCGTATGAACGTCGGATTTCGGAAACTACAAAAGCTTGAGAGCTGAAATTATACGAACACTCGTATGTTAGCTACGCAATACGAGTTTATTTTGTTTTTTCGATAACTCGACCCATTTCCAAATTATCGATAAAAAATAGAAAACTCGTTTACTCGTTTCTACACTGTTTTAGCTAGATACTTCAACTTTATATATTTAGATATATATAATGGATACGCAGATTTTGTAGTTTTCAGATTTTGGATGCCACGCCCCCTCCGCCCCCAATTTGAAAAAAAAAAAACGCATTTCAAATACTAGAAACTTGCAATTTGGCACATAGATATAGATACTCTTAATCTACTCTGAAAATTTCATGAAGATCGTCCATCTAGAAATGGAGTTATAAGCGTCCAAAGTTCAGCCCAACCCACCCCCATGCCACGGCAGCAACTGCGCAGTTAGCAGAGCGCGCGCTCATAATTGCGTAAAGAAGAAGAGTATCACTTTTGTTGCAGGGTTCAGGGTATCTCGTAGTCGAGCCGTCTCGACTAGAGCCTTACTTACTTACTAACAGACTAAACTGTATGTCTCTAGTATTTGAAATACATTTTTTACACATTTGAGAGTGTGGGGGTGAATTGGGAACCTGAATTCAAAATCTGTCAAAAAATCGAAATTGTATTCAATTAGTATCTATATATATATACAGAAGACTTGGAGACTCTAACTCTAAAGATGAACGAGATGATAATTTTATAACTGATTGTCGATAATTGTTTTTATCGAAATATACGAGTTATCGAATTTATGAAACAAACTCGTACTGCGCGTGCAATATACGGACCTAACACAATATAATATTCATTCTATCGAGAGAATACCGATGGAATTGATTGTGACCTGCGAAACAGCAAGAGAAATGTGGGTAAAATTAAATTCAGTGTATGATATGAAATCAAAAGAAAATTTATCAGCAATTCAGAAACAGTTTTTTTTTTATTTCAAATGGATTGAAAGTGAAAGTTATAGTCCACATATAATATCTCAAAGTTGGAAGTTTTGTGGAGCAAGATGAAAAATCTTGGAAGTGCAGTGCCTGAAACCATGTTAATGTCGCGAATCCTATCGTCTTTGCCTCAGAAGTTTAACTATTTTCATAGTGCGTGGGATTCGGTCGAGGACAGTAAAAGAATATTGAACAATTTCACAAATCGTTTAATGACTGAAGAAATAAAGTTAATAGAACAAGATGTGGCAGACGAAGAGTCAACAGCGTTAGTTGAACATGAAAATAAGAAGCAAATTATGAAGTGTTATAATTGTGGTATGATGGGACATCTAAGGAAAGATTGCTACAGGTGTTATATATGCAGGAAGAAAGGTCACAAGAGCAACAACTGTTACCAAAGGAGAAATGCTGAAAATGATCAAGGAGAACCAGGCGAATCATCAAGGAAAGAATTGATTGCGAGCAGGGACTGCAGAGAAGCTTCTGATCACATGTCAAGGCGTCAAGGCTGTTATTCTGCATATAAAGAATTGGAGTCCCCTGAAGATAGGCGTAGGTGATGCTAAAACTATCAAAGCGCACGGAAAAGCAAATCTCAACATGGCGGAGATTTGAATTTCATGGCATCCACAAACGATGAAGAATCAGGTTGCGCTCACCGCCCAGTAGCGGTGGCAGGAGGAGCTGCAGAAAGAACTGGTGGAGTATCGGGAATTGACGAACAATCGGTCACAGGAGCTTGATAAGCTGCATGCCACGCATCGTGAAACACTCAAGAAATTGCAATTTGTGAGGCGACTGTAAATGAAAAGGAGAATGAAAAGCGGTACAAGTAAAACAAGAGGAGCAACGCAAGCTGGATGATCTGCGCAGGAAGATCAATGAGGAGCGGGATCGTGAAGAACTGCAGCGCGGTATCAGTTAGTATGCCGCTATGTGCACCAATGCCAAATGGAAGTTGATTTGTTAAAGCAGACAATACTGGATGAGCGCGAAAAAATTCAGCGGCTGCTGGTTGAACAAGATGAGAAACAGAAGCAAATAGTGCACAAGTGCCGGAGTGAGCTACAGGCAAAGAATCAACGCATCTCGGATTTTCTACGTAAACTCGAGTCGGAGCGTCGCTCCATGAAGGGCGTAAGGAATGAATGGGAAAGCAAAAACAATCCACAGAGCAGGTGAACATACAGCGTAAGACAATGGAAGATCCGCTGGAATCGCGACATAAGCTACTAGAGAATCAAGTGAAACTCAAGGAAATCCATCGCATACACAAGACGGACCTGGAATATGCAACGAAACGCAATAAAAAGTAAAAAAATAGCAAAAAGTCCAAGAAAAAGAAGAGCAAAAAGGGCGACGATAGCGATGATAGCAACGTGGATCTGGACAGAAAGCTGGCCAAACTGATGAAAAAACTTAAAGGCGAGAGCTCAAATGAGGAATTTAGGCTGTACAAACTGCTGGCTGCCAAGTATCGTATGTTGAACAATGCAGCCAACTCGTATGCAGGGAGCGATGTGGAGAAAGCGAAACCACAATCGGGTGCAGAAGGCAAAGCTGGTAACTGGAGGCCAGTGATGAAGAGACGTCGAAAAGGAGGCGGAGAAAATAGAAACTGACAAAATTGCAGAGTAGTAGCAGCAACAGCAGCAGTAGCAATAGCAGTGATGATAGCCATAGCAGCGAGGAGGAAGAAGAAGACTCAAAGGTAAGCAGAGGAAAACATGTTAGAAGGTGCAGCAGAAGCGTTGAAGAGCAAAGAAGAGGAGCTAAGAAAAACAGAGGTACAGTGGCTCACAGCTTATTTGTATCAGCTAATGTGCAACTTTTCGACTTTACCCTTCCTTAATATAGAAAGGAGAAAGTATATCGAAAAACTTTAAATGCACTTATTTAGCTACATATTTAAATTACTAGTTTTAATTTTGGTACTTCCAGGAAATTTTGTTTTTAGCGTGGAAAGTCAAACTTTACGGGTATATGTCGATTTTAGAGCTCTCAGCTTATTTGATAGTCTGTTTTATGTAAATAAAATGATAAGGCGTTTGTTGTCTTTGGAGCATTTTGCTATGTTTGGTTAATATAGAAGAAAGATATTATATAATGAGCCCACGAACAATTGAGAATCGTGAACTGGTCATTCGCCCTTTTGAAAAAGGATAGAGTGGCTGCAAAAGTACAAAGCTATTGGAATTAAGTTCCTCCACAGTCTACCATATTATGGACTTTAAAAAGGAGAATCCTTTAAAAACATGAGCGGAAAAGCACCAATTAGATTTTCACTGAGTCCGACTAGTGTTACATAGCTCGAAAAATTCAAGTTAACTCCAAGTTATCTTCTTCAAAGTTGGGTGAAGAAGTTGAAAATGAACTGGGCAAGGTTTCGAGAGCAGAAGCTATCCGGCGTGTGCTGCTCGACTATGATTTCAAAGCACTAGTAGCTCGAAAGAAGCCATTTAAAACAAGTAAGAAAACTGTAGTTGAGACTGCTCGACTACGAAATCCCCTGAGCCCTTCTTCGAACGAATAATAATTCCAAGAATTATTCGATTCGTTTCTGCACGCATAAGAAACTATATGCATATACGCAAAACCACGCGCACACATAGACGCTGATCTACGCTTGTAGGCATGTATGTGTGTATACATGTGTGTAAGCATTGCAAGCGTCTTGCTGTCTCGCTGCTTTGCTGCTGCGTCGCATGGGTTTTGATGAAAAAACTTTGATGATTAATAATTCTGTTTCTAGATGGACAATCGTATTGATATCTTCAGATTATGATTATGATATTCATATCTATATGCCAAACCAAACAGCATGTCTCTAGTATTTGAAATTCATTTTTTTTTCACATTTGGGGGGGCGAAGTGGGAACCGGAATCCAAAATCTGACAAAAACCGAAATTTTATTAAATTAGTATCTATATATATGCAGAAGACTTGGAGACTCTAACTCTAAAGATGAATTACCTAGAATTTTATAGCTGGTTCCCGATAAATTCGTTTATCAAAAGCTTTGCAAATATAAAAGTTTTCGAATTTCTGAAACATACTCGTACTGCGCTTGCAATATACGAACCTAACACAAAAAGAATTAACTCTCTAGCTTTTGTATCTTCGGAAATCGACGCGTTCAAACATACGGACAGACGGACGGCTATATCAACTTTTCTCGTCACCCTGATCAAGAAGATATATACTTTATGGGGTCTGCCACGCCTCCTTCTCCCTGTTACATACATTTAACAAAACCATTATACCCTGATTTCCCATTTTTAATAGGCTCAGGGTATAACAAAGAAGAATGACCTAAGCAGACTAGCCTTCATAAGGAGCACATTTTGAAGGATTCCTCGTTTTGGAACATTGTGATTTTCTCAGAAGAGTCTAAATTAATATTTTTAGAAAATTCTGTACCTTCAAATAAAAAAAAATTTTTCCTCGGAAGTTTCAAAAAACTGAATGTAGGCAACGATCTCCGTTTCTACTAAGACAACGACCCGATCCGCAAAGCTAGATTCTTTCAAACATGGCTTATTTGAAACTGTCTCCACATCATGAATCCGCCGGCACAGTCTTCCGAATTAAATGTCATCGGGAATTTGTTTCCACTTTTAGTCAACAGCGTCAGAAAACATAAGAATTGTAACAAAGAAGACCCAAAAGAGAACCTTACTGGAGGAATGGCCCAAAATAACACCAAGCAATACTCAAAACCTGATGGATTCAATGCCAAATAGGGTGCAAGCCATGATAAAAGCTAAGGGAATGCACACCAAACTAGCCTTAAATTTTAGCATTTTACTGACACTGTATCAAATAAGCTGTGAGGGAATTTTTAAACTCTGTTCCCAAAGGGAAAAGAGTATATTGGGTTTGTGCAATGTCCGTCTTGCTGCCCGTCCGTCCGTCTGTCCGTATGAACGCAATATTTTTCGGCGCTATTAGAGCTAGAGACTTGAAATTTTAAACATATACTCATATATGCTCTCGAATTTTTTTTTGTACAGCTTAAATGGGTAGCAGTAAATGTTGTACAAATTGTCTGTATCGACAGCTTGCCGTCTCACTCACTGCCATGCTGTACAGCACGTTATGAGTACACTAAAAGTCGTGTACAGTGGTTTTTACTGCACACTATTTTGGTGTGCAGTAAACTCACTGTACACTGAGTTGTTATTGATGACGCTTCATACAAAATTTCTTCAATAAAATTTCATACACATTTTATAAATTTATTTCATATTTATAAATTTATTTCTAAAAATGACTCATTATATAATAAATTAATATTTGAGTGCAAAAACATTATCTTATTTACTAAGTCATCTGTGGTTGCAACTTTGCAACGTTTTTATTTAATCAAACTTTTAGCAACCGAAAAGGCTCTTTCGGATGCTGCACTACTCAGTGGAACGGCTAACATTTTACAAGCAACCTTAAAAAGTAGGGGAAATTGTTGTTTGTCCACCAATTCAGTACATTAAAGTCTGCACTATAAGGAATACTTACATTTTGATATGTTCGAATTTCATTATTTATAATGGATTGGATATATTTATACTTGCTTCTCTTACATATGGAATATTCGGGATTTCTTATTCTAGAAGGTTTAAGGCTTACTTCTTTATACTTGCTTCTCTTACATATGGAATATTCGTTATTTCTTATTCTAGAAAGCTTAATGCTTACTTCTTGCTTCTCTTACATATAGAATATTCGGGATTTCTTATTCTAGAAATTTTAATGCTAAATAATTGCTTACTTTTATTTATTTATTTATTTATTTATTTATTTATTTTAAAAATATTGACAAAACGAGAGTCAAAATAGCCTAAAAAAAAAAAAAATACAATTATTACAATAGAATCACCAACCCGATGGGGGTGTTTTATTTGCCAGTCCGGCCAGCTATGCCCCAATTCACAGCCAAATATGGTCAGTGATAACTATTGAAACTATGCAAAGAAAGTGTTAAATGAAAATATTACATATAGATTATAAGAGACTAAATATAATTAATATAATTACAATTTAATAATTCTTAAAATTAAAAATTTTAAAAAATTAACAAAAATTAAAATTAAAATAAATAAAAAAAAATAGGTAAAGAAACAAGGAAGATATTAACAATATTGAAAGATAAATTAAAAGAAGAGCTTTAATATAGAATTTTTAATAGGATTGAGAAATCACTGCAAGCAACAGTAGCAACATAATGTAGCTTATGCCTGTGCATTGCGAGTGATTTCCCTAAGGTGTGCTAAAAGCAACGATTTAATTTTAGGAAGAGAGAGCTCTAAGGAAAATACGTGATAATATTTATTAAAATTAACACACAGAACATGAAACGCACTATGCAAAGAATAATCCGTAGTGCATATAGGTAAATGAAGCGGACGATAATGTCTAGTTGTTCGGGACGGAGCCGAGAAATTAAGACGCATCAACAAAAAGGACGAATCAATATTACCGTTAATTACTTTGTGCAAAAAATTAATTCCTAAAATTGTTCTGCGATTCATTAACGATGGAAGATCAATGAGCTGAAGCCTACTATGGTAGGACGGTAATCGTAAATTACTGTCCCAGTTAAGATCCCTTAGGGCAAAAAGAAGAAACTGTTTTTGGACTGATTCAATACGATCTTGATACAGTTTATGTTGCGGAGACCAAACAACTGAGCAATACTCTAAGATAGGACGTACAAGCGAAATAAATAATTGTTTGGTAATAAAAGGATCTTTAAATTCCTTAGACCAACGTTTAATAAAGCCAAGCACGCTTTTGGCTTCATTTATGATGGTAGAAATATGAAGATTAAAATTAAGTTTACTGTCAAAGAGAACACCAAGATCTTTGACTGTAAAGATGCGTTGTAAGGAAATGTTACTAATTTTATAGTCAACTAGAAAACCCGGCGAACTCCGCTTCGCCACCAGATGGATTCGTTTTTTGTAACATTCCGTTTGTGGATTAAAAGATGAAGATATTTTTTTTTTTTTTTTCGATATTTAAAAAAGAAAAACTGTATTTCATTTCACAACAGTAATGAATTCATTTTGATTACAAAAATTAAATTTAGTTGAACTTCTCTAAAAGTGAATCCAAAATCAAAGCGTGTCCACAAATTATCCCTTTCATTGAAGTGCTCGTTGGTAAACCACATTTTTTGTTTTTTGATCTGACGTTAACAAAAACAAAGAGGATGGTTTCCCAACTCGTGAACACGCAACGTATAGCTGCCCATGTGAAAAACAATGATTTTCTAAATTGATCCCGCAAACACTAAGCGATTGGCCTTGCGACTATTTAATTGTCATTGCGAATCCAAGGCGAACCGGAAATTGCAAACGTTTGAAGTCAAATGGAAGATCAGTCGGAATCATTGGAATTCGAGGAATACATACATTTTCACCTGCGTATTTTCCGTTAATAATGGTTGCCTCAATCAAATTCGGCATAAGTCTTTTCACCGCAAGCCGAGTACCGTTGCAAAGTCGCGGTGGATTCAAATTACGCAATATCATAATAACTGAACCAACTTTGAGTTGCAAGCTATGTGGGGGAAATCCTGGTAACTCCAGAGACTTCAAAAACTCCGTTGGATAATTTACATCATCGGGATTAGTTATGGAATCAGCGGATTTGTATGCCATCGCCATCGATTTTTAATTGAATGGTGAAATTCAGTGTGTGCACATCATTATTCTTTGCGGCGAGAATTACTCGTTGAGAAGAATGATTCTGATAATTCTCACTAATGTTTGGGAAAACATTTTCAATAAGAGCTAATTGAGAGTCTACAAATTGGCAAAAGTCGTTGGTAAGAGTAATTAATCCAGTTGTCGCATCAACTGGGACTTTTCCATTTCCAACAGCTAACAATTGCTTGGAAAATAGTGCAGCACTTTGATCATTTTGTAGTTGAACTCTCATATTAGTGGTTAGCGATAATATTTTTACGTTATTCCACAAAAGTGATGCCTTCAGGCAAGCATTCAATTCATCTGCAGGCGTTCCACGGGGTATTACTGGCAACGTCTGCCTGAAATCGCCTACCAACAAAATCATCAAATTGCCAAAGATGTTATTATTTCGCCGAAGATCCTTCAGTGTGAAGTTAAGTGCTTCAAGTGATTTCTTATGTGCCATTGTGCACTCATCCCAAACAATGAGCTTACATTGCTTCAACAATTTTCCCATTGCACTGGATCGGGAAATATTACATGTTGGAGTATCAATTGTGTTTAAATTGAGTGGCAACTTAAGTGCAGAATGTGCAGTACGACCGCCATCTAGAAGAGTCGCCGCAATTCCAGATGATGCTAACGCTAAAGCTATGTCACATCTTGAGCGAATAGTGGCCAAAATCAATGAAATGATAAATGTTTTCCCTGTTCCTCCAGGTGCGTCCAGGAAGAATAGACCACCAGTATTATTGTCCATCGCTTGCATTAATGTTTCGTATACATGTTTTTGCTGTTCATTCAGCAACGGCACATTTTTTTGAACGAATTCCTGCAATGTATCAACATTGTATTGCAGCTCTCGATTTAGTTCTTGGTTAAATGTATCGTGCATCGATCGATTTGGCGCAATCATTCCTATTTCAATCAGTAGCTTATTTCCAATAGTCAAGCATTGATTCTCAATCGGAATCAATCCTTCATTGTAGATTTCATCGGTTATTTGCATGTCGGGATTGTTCGTTCGAATGCGCAAGTGATGCAAGATATCTTCACATATGTCGTCTTTGTATTTGTTCCATAACTGGATTGGTTGTGAAGGGAAACATGTGGTGATGATAATTGCGAACAGCGTTCGTATTTGGTACGCGTTTGAGGAAACAACTGAATCCGCAAGTGTTAAATCCCAATGCGAATCGTTCTCCAGCAAACCCAATAGCTGACATGCTTCTCGATATGTTTGGCATTGGTGGCCATTCACAGTTTTTAAATGCGCAAATGATTTTGGTTCACGTATATTTACCAACAGCAGTCGCAAATAAAAACATTCATCATTTCTAGGATGAACAGTATACATGCGACCTAGCGCATCAGTGGAAAATACCTGTGGCCAATCTGGAACTACGGTTCCTTGTTTGCGACGTTGGAATTGCTTTCTTGATTGATTTCAAGTGTAATACTTGGGCATTTCAACGTACATAAGCGTCGCAGCGAATGGATCTGCTTCACACATTGCAAAGAAGCTAGTCAATGTTGTCGATGGTGGTCTCTCAGCTCGTTGTGCCGCATTACCCTCAGTGAAGTAAACTCTTTGTCCATTTTCCAAATGCACTGCTAAATGTACAACTGTGGGATATCTTTCATGAATTTGAAATGAGAATAATCGCCACAGAGCTTCATTAGTACTGACGTATCTGCCTATTTGGAAGTTACTGATTTCATCATTGGCATTTTCCGACGCAATACCAAACACAGCCATGTCGCTGCCTTTTGTAACGTACTTGCACAAATATTTAACTGACTTGGCCGAATGACAACTCTCAACATTCACATGTTCTTCGAAAATTCGTGATAGCAGCGGGCAATATGGTACAATGAAATCATTTCCGATCTCAATCTCTTGATTTTTAACTTTAACTTTGATAGTTCGACCATTATCTTCTTTTGAACGTCGACGATAAACTGGATATCCATCGTTCCCTGTGACTGTTTCAGCAACTAACGGTCGCGGATATCGTTTTGTGCACTTTCCATCAGCCATGCAAGGCGATAATGGATTTAATGCACCGCACGGTCCATGGACCATCTAAGTCGTCACAATGTCGTGTAGATGGGGATCAGTGACTGGATCGGGAATTTCTGCTGATATGTCATCCACTTCATTTGAATGTAAATTGTTCTGCAACCAAATTAGGATGTGCGCATGCGGTAGTCCACGCTTCTGCCATTCCACCGAGTACATATGACAACGTGTGTCACCAAAAACTCTATACTTACTAAAAACATCCATCATAACTTTGAGTTTTTGCTTAAAGACTCTGGCGATTATGTCATGGCGATCTGGCGGTTTTTGGCCCGGGTCCAACTCACGTTCAATTTCCCTCCACTTCGGATTGCATGTGAACGTAATAAATAAATCAGGAGCTCTATAATTTTTCACGTACGTCATAACATCTTGAGCGTATTCGTGCATGTGGCGTGGGCTTCCACTGTAAGATGATGGGAGAATCGTCAGGCGTCCAATAGCCTGAACATTACCATCTGAATGAATTGCATCACGCAAGTGTATATAGTCCTCAGTTCGTAGCTTTGCCTGATTGAATCGAATGAACGCCAAACGAACTGTTAGGAAACGAATAACTTGAATCTCAAATACCCAATTTCACAGTACCGATTTTACGTAAGCGTCATAGTGAACTAAGCGTTTGAAAAAACATAATAAAATGAAATTAACTGAACAGAGTGTTATGAGCTGAATTTGTACCGTCAGGAAGGGAAGTCCAACTTATTTTTATGTTTTTCTTATCTACTAACCTCATGGATCCCGTGAACTTTCCAACAAATGCAAAACCGTGGAAATCGGTTAGTGCGTTTGGAGTTAAGAATCATCAGAACAGAAAACCCGACTTATTTTTATATAAGAGACAATATGAGGAATAGAAAGACTGAACGTCATAGTCATACACTTTGAGCAATTTAGGTGCAACTGGTTCACCACACACCAAGATTGAAATGCATTAAGGTCATCTTGAAGTTGTAGATGTCCATTTTCACTGGAGTATGGAAGGCAAAGTTTTACATCATCCGATAAATTTAGAAGTAGCTGTTCTCAACAAGACTCTTTGGGTTCTACCATTCAAATAGGATGAAATCCAGGACACAAGTTTAGGAGAAAATCCTAAATGTTCAAGCTTCAGAGTTAGTATCTGATGATTAACTCTGTCAAATGCTTTACTGAAATCAGTATAAATAACATCAATTTGCATTTTTTTAGAAAAACTATCATTGACAAGTGAATTCGAGTTAATTCGAGGATGTTGATCGATTCTGAATAAAACCATGTTGGGATGGTTGAATAATCGATTTGCAGAAATATTGCACGGTTGATGTTATAATTTTTTCAAATAGCTTCGGAATAGCAGATAATTTCGCAATACCTCTGTAATTGGAAATATCAGATCTTCCACTTTTTTTATATAGAGGAATGATGAAAGACTCTTTCCATATTGAAGGGAACACAGAAGTTTCCAAAGATAAATTAAACAGTTTTAGCAATGGTGATTGAAGAGAAACACTGCACTGTTTAATGATACAACTTGGGATATTGTCAGCACCAGGGGAGAAAGATGATTTCAGCGTCTTAATAGCTGTAGCTATTAGGAGCATAAATAGAACCATAATCAGGAAGTGAATATGGATACGAATCACTATATAGATCAACAGAAGAGTAAGTAGATTGAAAAAAATCTGCAAAAAGATCGGAGGAATCCTGATCAGTACAAGTTTTTTTAGCACCAAGGACAAATGAGGACGGCAAACCAGAAGACTTACGCTTCAAGTTTACAAATGTGTAAAATTGTTTAGGATCTCGAGCAAACTGTCGTTTGCAACGCACAAGGTAATTCTCATAACACCGAGAATTTAAAAGACTGAAGTTTGACTTGGCAATGGAATATTTAGACCAGTCAACACTTGAACCAGACCTTTTAAAATTTTTAAAACATTTAGTTTTAATGTTTCTTAAATTCGAAAGAGTCTTAGTAAACCATGGCGGTTTATTTGAACTGGGCAATATGCGACAGAGAGGGACGCACACATCCAGAATAGAGTTTAAGGTAGTATAAAAAATCGATGCTGCCAAATTAATATCAACCGACTCATAAAGAAGAGTCCAGTCAGTTGAATTAATTAATTTATTAAGCAAAACAAAATTGCATTTATGATAACAGCGGCTTAAATTAGAAGGTACAGATGAATAAGTTGGAGGATTATCAATAGATAATAAAACCTCTCAAGTGGGGTGATGCAAATCCTCTGGTAAGCAGAAAGGAGTTGATCTCACGACATTAATGATGGAGTCATGATTAATGAACACAAGATCAAGCGTGCGATTCAGATGGTTAGAAATGGAATTCATCTGAAACATAGAAATATTAAACAATTCATCAAAAAGATAGTGATCAATTGTCGGAATAAAGTAATTTGCATTACAAGTTGAGGACCAAGAAGTGTTAGGAATATTGAAATCACCTAACACAAGAAGAAAGTCTCTATCAGTTACATGTTCATAAATTTCTTTAATACAGGTTATATGTTGAGCATAAACCTGCATTTCAGAAGAGGGAGGGATATAAGAACATGTAATAAACAAAGAGCTCGATGGGAGCATTAATTTAACCCCTATAATCTCCACATCATGAAGATAGGAAAAGGTAAATAATTCGGAGTGGATACTGGATTTAACAGCAATTAACATCCCACCACCTATGCGCATCGAAGTTTTAAGTTGATGATGAGTTTTTCGAGATCATTCGACAACAGTTGACATTTAATAATATAATAATATAATAATATAATATATAATATAATAATATTTAATACATATTTATTTATATATATTTGTATATTTATATTTATTATAAGAGTCGCTTGAGTAATGGGGTGATAGCTTGCACAGCTGTTAGACATGACAGAAATGCTGTTCTCATAATTGCATATGGTGTACAACGTGTAGAAACGAGACAAAAATTGTCCTCACTCACGAAGTGTACTACATTTTACTGTTCTCACTCTAGTTGAGAACAGTTGAAATGTTGTACTCGATTCTTCTGCACACTAGTCAATACTGTACAGTAATGAAATGGGTGCAGTATTTTGAGAACACTTAATACTGTGTTGCAGACCTGTTGACTGTACAACTGGAACAAACTTTTTTCACGCACCAATATAAGCGAATTACCGCCCAACTTCGTATTTGTTCGGTTTGGACAATTCAGGCTCGGGCAGTTAAAATATGATCCGACGAATTCATTGCGCTGCAAGAGCTCAACCGGCATGGTCATATTTTCATATGAGCACATTATATGTGCTATTTTTCTTTACTCTCATACTCTCTCTCTCTCTCTCACACACACTCTATGCGAGCACAAGCCAGCAGCCCACAAAAATTGAAATTTGTTCGCGAGTGGCGATTCGCGACGATCCCATCTTAGTAAGAGTATGCCGAAGAGTATGCAGATGGGATCGTCGCGTATCGCCACTCGCGAACAAATTCAAATTTTTGTGGCTGCTGGCTTGTGCTCGCATAGACTGAGATAGAGAGAGAAACAAGTCAGAAACTCTAGTACGAGATACCCTGAACCCTGCAAAAAAAGTGATACTCTTCTTCTTTCCGCACTTATGAGCCCGCGCTTTGCTAACTGCGCAGTTGCTACCGTGGCTTGGGGGTAGGTTGGGCTGGACTTTGGACGCTTATAACTTCACTTCTAGATGGACCATCCTCATGGAACTTTCAGAGTAGGTTAAGAGTATCTAAATGTATTTATTTTCCAAATTGCCAGTCTCTAGTAATTGAAATTAATTCACATTTGGGGGTGGTGGGGCGAAGTGGGGACCGGAATCCAAAATCTGACAAAAACCGAAATTGTATTAAATTAGTATATATATATATATATATATATATATATATGCAGAAGACTTGGAGACTTTAACTCTAAAGATGAATTAGCTAGAATTTTATAACTGGTTCCCAATAAATTCGTTTATCGATAACTATGCAAATATACAAGTTATCGGATTTCTGATACAAAATCGTACTGCGTGTGCAATATACGGACCTAACGCAAAAAGAATGAACTCTCTAGCTTTTGTATCTTCGGGAATGGACGCGTTCAAACATACGGAGAGACGGACAGACGGACATGGCTATATCAACTTTTCTCGTCACCCTGATCAATAATATATATACTTTATGTGGTCTGCCACGCCTCCTTCTGCCTGTTACATACATTTAACAAAACCCTTATACCCTGATTTCCCATTTTTAATGGGCTCAGGGTATAAAAATAAACTCGTAATGCGTAACTAACATACGAGTGTTCATGTGAAATTTCAGCTCTCTAGCTTTTGTAGTTTCCGAAATCTCGACGTTCATACGGACGGACGAAGAGGACTCAATCAACTTATTTGTTTCTGCTGATCAAGAATATATATACTTTGTGGGGTCTGCGACATCTCTCTCTGCCTGTTACATTTCCAGAAAACCATAAAAAAAAACTAGTATTTGAAATGCATTTTTTTCACATTTGGGGGTGGTGGGGCGAAGTGGGGACCGGAATCCAAAATCTAACAAAAAGCGAAATTGTATTAAATTAGTATCTATATATATGCAGAAGACTTGGAGACTCTAACTCTAAAGATGAATTAGCTAGAATTTTATAACTGGTTCCCAATAAATTCGTTTATCGATAACTTTACAAATATACAAGTTATCGGATTTCTGATACAAACTCGGACCTAACGCAAAAAGAATGAACTCTAGCTTTTGTATCTTCGGAAATCGACGCGTTCAAACATACGGACAGACGGATAGACCGACGCACGGCTATATCAACTTTTCTCGTCACCCTGATCAAGAATATTTATACTTTATGGGGTCTGCCACGCCTCCTTCTGCCTGTTACATACATTTAACAAAACCATTATACCCTGATTTCCCATTTTTAATGGGCTCAGGGTATAAAAAGTAAGAGGGGGAGTAATAGCACATACAATGTTCTCATATGAAAATAGGTTGAGCGCTTACAGCGCAATGAATTCGTCGGATCATATTTTAACTGCCCGAGCCTGAAACCGAACAAATACGAAGTTGAGCGGTAATTCGCTCATATTCTGGTGCGTGAAAAAAGTTTGTTCCAGTTGTCCAGTCACATAGACATAGACTGTATGGTTAGTGACCTAACAAAAAAGATTGAAGTCTTTAGCTATTTTTCTGAGACCGACGCGTTCATACATACGGACAGACGGACATGGCTATATCGACTCAGTTCGTCGTCCTGAACAAGAATATATAAAGAATATATGTACATATGTATATACTTCATATACCTGTACCATTTATACATATATACATATGTACATACCAACAATAGTCAACATAAGTATGTACATATATGGGGACTAAAAGATTATAATTGGGACCAACTAAGAGATTATACAAATAAATTCTAAAAATGTCAAACTGTTGACTTTTATCGATAACAATGAAATGGGATGAGTCATCTAACAACAAATTATAAGCTCGTATTGCGTATGAAATATCTACATACAACATACATATACATATGTATGTATGTACATACATATTTATATACATACATACTTTAAATTTGAAATCTAATTACGGACCGACAGACACTCAAGTGGAACGATCACGACATATCCGACTCAGCTCAGATCAAGAATATACTTTACGGGTTTTCCAAGCCTCTTTCTATGTATATGTATACAGTGGCTCACAGCTTATTTGATACACTTTAATTTTAAAATTTTCTCTTGTAATTCAAAAACTATAACTGATATCGCAATACTTTAAATGTCATTTTAAAGAGGGCAATTCCTTGTTTTATAAAACAAAAGATTTTTTTTAAATAATGCTGTTCAACAGCAAAAAAAAAAAAAAAAAAACTAATATACAAAAATTCCATCACAGCTTATTTGATACAGTGCCAGTAAAATACTAAAATTTAAGGTTACCCTTTAATTTAATGGTTGGTTTGCATTCCCTTAGCTTTTATCGTAGATTGCAGCCTATTTGTCATTGAATCCATCAAGTTTTGAGTATAGCTTGGCGTTATTTTGGGCCATTCCTCCAGTAAGGTTCTCTTTGGGTCTTCTTTGTTACAATTCTTATGTTTTCTGACGCTGTTGACTAAAAGTGCCCACAGATTCTCGATGACATTTAATTCGGAAGACTGTGCCAGGGAATAATGTCGTGGGGACAGTTCCAAATAAGCCATGTTTGAAAGAATCTAGCTTTGCGGATCGGGTCGTTGTCTTAGTAGAAACGGAGACCGTTGCCTACAGCCAGTTTTTTGGAACTTCGGATCAAAAATTTTTATTTTATGTGAAGGTAATGAATGTTCTACAAAATTTTATCGATGATCACAGCAATGATTCACTGTTGCTTTAAGGTTTTCTTTGTTGAGCTCAGTATTCGGCTTTCTCCACAAATAAAACATACTGCCGAAGCTCAAAATATTACATTTTGACTCCTCCGAGAAAATTCCAATGTTCCAAAACGAGGAGTCCTTCAAAATGTGCTCCTTATGAAAGGCTAGTCTGCTTAGGTAATTCTTCTTTGTTTTAAACAGCTTCTTTCGAGCTACTAGTGCTTTGAAATCATGGTCGAGCAACACACGCCGAATAGCTTATGCTCTCGAAAACTTGCCCAGTTCATTTTCAACCTCTTCACCCAACTTTAAAGAAGACAACTTGGAGTTAACTAGAATTTTTCGAGCTATGTAACACTAGTCGGACTCAGTGAAAATTTCATTGGTGCCTTTCTGCTCTTGTTTTTTAAAGAATTCTCTTTTTGAAAGTCTATAATATGGTAAATATAATATGGTAGACTGTGGAGGAACTTAATTCCAATAGCTCTGTTCTTTTGCAGTCACTCTATCCTTTCTTAAAATGCAAATGACCAGTTCACGCTTCTCAATTGTTGTTCGTTGGCTCATTATACAATATATTTTTATACCCTGAACCCATTGAAAATGGGAATTCAGGGTATAATGGTTTTGTGAAAATGTATGTAACAGGCAGAAGGAGACGTCGCAGACCCCATAAAGTATATATATTCTTGATCAGCATAAAAAAATAAGTTGATCTAGCCCTGTCCGTCTGTCCGTCCGTCCGTCCGTCCGTATGAACGTCGAGATTTCGGAAACTACAAAAGCTAGAGAGCTGAAATTTCACATGAACACTCGTATGTTACCTACGCAATACGAGTTTATTTTGTTTTTTCGATAACTCGTCCCATTTCCAAATTATCGATAAAAAATTCGTTTCCGTTTTTTAGGTTTTTTGGGTATAACTTCTACACCGTTTTAGCTAGAGACTTCAACTTTATAAATTTAGATAGATATTATGGATACGCAGATTTTGTAGTTTTCAGATTTTGGATGCCACGCCCCTTCGCCCCCAATTTGAAAAAAACGCATTTCAAATACTAGAGACTTGCAATTTGGCAAATAGATAGATTTATATACTCTTAATCTATTCTAAAAATTTCATGAAGATCGTCCATCTAGAAATGGAGTTATTAGCGTCCACAGTTCAGCCCAACCCACCCCCAAGCCACGGCAGCAACTGCGCAGTTAGCAGAGCGCGCGCTTATAAGTGCGTAAAGCAGAAGAGTATCACTTTTTGGCAGGGTTCAGGGGATCTCGTAGTCGAGCAGTCTCGACTAGAGCCTTCTTACTTGTTTCCTAGTGTGTTAATGTATTGCAGATCGCAAACAAAATTGTGTTCTATATTAATCAAACATAGCATAATGCTCCAAAGACAAAAAACGCCTTGTATATGGTCATTATATTTACATAAAACAGACTATCAAATAAGCTGAGAGCTCTAAAATCGACATATACCCGTAAAGTTTGACTGCCACGCTAAAAACAAAATTTCCTGGAAGTACCAATACTTAAAACTAGTATTTTAAATATATACATATGTAGGTAAATAAGTGCATTTAAAATTTTTCGATATATGTACCTTCTCCTTTCGATATTAAGGAAGGGTAAAGTCGAAAAGTTGCACTGTATCAAATAAGCTGTGAGCCACTGTATATATGTATATATGTACATACATACATTACATACATATGTGTACATACATTATTACAAGCATAGGTTTGTATGTATTTGTTACATACATACATACATATGAACATGCATGCATACATTTTCAAGAAACCACAAACTGAATTTACATTCGTAATTGATCATTGTATAAAAAATACAAGTTCGATTCGCATTATTAATTATAATCAACATTAATGCTTAATAAATAACATTAGCATATCAATTTATACATATACATATGTGCATGCATACTTATAGTTTAATTTAGAACAAATTTAAGCTTCATGAATAAGTTCTCGTATGAGATTAAGCAATTAAGATTTTATACAGACTTCAAAATTATACAGTCAACTCAAATTTTAACTTACATCCAAAATTTAATTTGGTAAGCAATGTGAAAATGTTTTAAAATCGAGTATGATATATAAATCAAATAAAAACTTTGTGAAGACAATTTTACATGCCTATACATACATACGTACACGAATGAATCACCGTTGATTTTCGATCAATTTAAAATCGGAGCCGAGTCCAATTACTAAGTTCAATAATCAGTGCTGTCAATTTTATATCTGAAAAAGGCTACATTTGAAAGCCAGAAAAGTGAAAAATTGATATTTTACACAAAATTCAGCAAACACATGTATCTTTTTAAGTTTTACCATTAACCATACAACACATAGACTGGTTGGTTTTCTTTATTAATTCCCAGACAACTTCGTATTTGCTCGGGCCCTTACTTTTAGCACTAACCATACAACACATAGACTGGGCAACTGGAACAAATGAATGTGCAATGTGCAACTTCGTATTTGCTCGGGTTTTTACTTTTAGGGTCGGGAGAGAAAAATTGCTGATGGCAAAATCATTCCGCTTCGAGCGCTCGACGGTGACGGTCGATATTCCAAAAACATGTGCCGCTCTTTCCCTTGCCCTCTTTCTCTTTCTGCCCTATGCTTTTTACTCTCTGCTCTCTTCTCACAAAAATATATGTATGCTGGCACAAACAGCAAGCAGCTCACAAAAATTGGAATTTCTTCTCAACGCGATCCCATTGGTTCCCTTCTGAACGTCTTAAACGGCTTTGCCATGCTCATGAAAAATGTTAGCGTTTTCATGATTATTTGTGGAAAGGGTATGAAAGTGTTGATGTGCATAAACAATATTATTTCCCGATGACCATACACACACACATTTACACTTCCTCGCTATATGTGTAAGCATTTATGTGCTTGTGTACGATATTCTGGCTGTCTATAGCATTATTAACTACCAGCAGTTGATTTTGGGTTTGGTAGCTAATGTGAGCTTGCATACGCACACACTTACATATGTGCACGAGTATCAGTTGAATAGGCATTTGAATGAATACTCTGCCTGAGCCATTTGCATGTTTCGAGCATGGGTATCGAATATTGGGCGTGTGCCTACCTCAACTTTGAATTAAGTAATCGATTTAAGTAAAAGAAAACTGAAAATCATTCGTGAATAAGAAATTTAAAATAAATAAAATAAAAAAAACATTAAACATAATACATGTATATATTTTTTATTTAGTGGAAAATATGTCCACATAAGAGAGAAGAGAGTTCTCAGTTGAGAGTGATTGACGTGTTTTTTTTTTTGCGCTCCGCGATCATTTACTTAAAATTTCGGTTAATTATCAGCTGCAAAGATCTTTGTTTGTGATCTTCATAAAGTTTTAATCCGTGGTTTACTTTGAGTTGTTTTATACTGCTTTGTAGTTTTGTTTAGTTGAAAAAGTTCTTTATTTGCATTTCTGTTTTGATATTTCTATTTGCTTTTTGCGCTCTCTGAATTGTTTACATTTGTCTGTGTAAGTGCATAGTTTGCTCTCGCTTACTTGGGTAAGTTCTGCTCTCAAACATAAGTTTGCGTTCTCTCTTACGGTGTTATTTTTTTCGTTTTTGTGCTTTAGTTGCTGTTTGTTGTTGTGAATCGCTCTCGCAACATTTGCAATTTGTTTGTCTATCCATTTGATTTCTTAATAACCCCAATTGCCAATATGAGTTGCTGCAAGAAGGCATGCACTTATAGACAGGCAGCTGACTCTTGTACCTCCTCCTGTACTAACATCGTTTCCCAACTCGCTTGCTCCTCCCCCACATTGGGTTTCTGTTTTGTCTTCATCTCCTATATCACTCGCCATGCCCTGTGGCTACGTCCTTATCGGTTGATGTTGCTATCGAATCTCTTGTCCCTGATCAAAAATTGGCTTCTCCTCCAATTTCTGTTCAAACAGAGATTACCAATACGTGAACTAATTCTTCCAATACTGTCCCAGCTTTATGTGTTGTCGCTTTCGTCGGATACAACATGTGATGCAATATCTGCATTTATTTCCTCTAAACTTTCTGCGAATGCTTCTATAACGAAGTTTAATTTTTCGACTACTCGCGAAATTCCTTCGTTTAAGATAAATGTACCGGTTGAATATTTTTCAAGTATATGTGACACTAAATTTTGGCCACCACATATATGTAGTTGTGCATGAATATAAACCGAAGAATCGGAACAGATCAGCACCTGTCTCGCTTAATACTCCTTCGGTGCAATCTTCATCGATAATTGTTCCAAAAAACTAATAAATAATCAATATTCTCCTCAGATGTCCCTGATATATCAAAATGTACGGGTCATAAACTCTAAGCTTAATACTATATTTATGAATAGTTTCAGTTTAGTATATGATATCATTGTTTTAACTGAAACGTGGTTAACTCAGAGTGTTCATAATAGTGAAATTATGTCAAGTTTCATTATTTATAGACTTGATCGCTTAAATCGTAGAGGAGGTGGAGTTTTAATTGCTGTTAAATCCAGTATCATCTCTGAACAGTTTTCGTTTTCCTTTCTTCATGATGTGGAGATTATAGGTGTTATAATTACTCTCCCATCGTGTTCATTATTTACAGTGTTGCCAAATCAGCTTTTTTCCCGTAAAATCTGGCATTTTTGAAAATCAAATTGCAGGAAAAACTTCAAAACAGCGAAAAGCTGGAAATCTGGCTTTTTTGAAAAATAAATACCTTTTTTTCAGCTTTTATTTTTTTTACCAATTTAACACATTTTGAGAATGTATGTAAATTAAGTATTGTTAATTATAGTTGAATTAAAACTAAATAGTTCAGTATAAGCAAAAATGACAGCATGTGTAACTTAACAACCAAGAACTCAAATGGTGGCTGCGAAGACTTAAATGATAAGACAAGAATAGATTTGTAATACAAATTTTGTATATTGCAGTCAATGCAAATATAGTATAGCTGCCAGTTGATCACATAACCAATTTGTGCTTGAAATATTTTAGTAATAGATTTGGGAGATCTGTGAAGTTTCAGAAAACAAAATGTTCAATCATTATTAGAAACGTTTTGTATAACCTTGCTATCGATATTGGCGAAACAAAATATACCATTCTGATTGACGAATAAACTTATATACATTAAAAGGAATGCTGTCGTGACTACGAGTTGCCAAAAAAAAAAAAAAAAAAAAAAAGGAAGAAGGCTCTAGTCGAGACGGCTCGACTACGAGATACCCTGAACCCTGCAAAAAAAACTTATATTCTTCTTTTTTACGATCGTATGAGCGCGCAGTTGCTGCCATGGCTTGTGCGTGGGTTGGGCTGAACCTTAGACGCTTATAACTCCAATTCCAGATGCGTATTTTTCAAATTCTGGCGAAGGGGGCGTTACATCTAAAATCTACGTATCCATAATATGTATCTAAGTCTACAAATTTGAAGTCCCTAGGTAAAACGGTGTTATGCTCTAAAAACGTAAGAAAAATAAAATAATTTTCGATTTTTTTATCAATAATTTGGAAATGGGATGAGTTATAAAAAAAAAAAAAACCCATACTGCGTATTTACATACGAGTATTCATGTGAAATTTATTAAAATATGATTGAGACTATTGAAGAATGCTATAAAGATAATAATTGTCACTAATAGGACGAAAAACTATTCGTAAGTAAAAACTTTAAAATAATGCAAAAAAAAACTTCAGATTTTTTGTCAGATTATTTTCCAAAAATTTCGGCTTTCTTTTTTAAGTATGTTCCCACTAAAAACAGCTTTTTTTGCTTAACAAAAATTGGCAACACTGACTGTTTGTGCTCATATTTAAACAGCGATATATCGATATTATGAAATATTAATCAATGTATCGCTATATTTTGCGATTATATCGTTGGCCATATTGATGGCTTCCTAGCACTGTTAAAAGACTCTGTGTTACTCAATCGTGGCTTCCTAGCTTTACAAAGAAGTGTATTATTTGTGTACCAAGTTTAAGGCCACAGGAATTTAAAAAACCTTTTACATACGAAAATGTATTCAAAGCAGATCTTATTTACAGATGCATTGTCGTTGACGGTTTCAAAAAATTCATTATTTACTGGTTAGTTATTATTTTTAAAACTGTCAAACGTGTGTATTTAACTGTTTTTTTCTAGCTATTGGAAGTCAGGCATTGCTCTTTAGAAATAGTTCGATTATATGCGTGACAAATAAAATGCATTATAAAAAAATACACGGTTCTGTATTTAGCCCAATATGTGAGCTCACAGGATTGCTATTACTTTATGCCGAAAATGAGTTCTCCCTTTATAAATATGATCTAAGTCAGAAAGAAATCTTCATATTAATTTATGAAGGTGAGACAAAGGACTGGATCAATGCAGCTATGTTCATAAAGCGTGAAGATGGCTGTCAATTTGTGTTACATATGGCTCACAGTTCGCTTCTGCATTTACAATATGATAACATGAATGATATGAATTTTGGAGAATGTAGTATAGTAGAATTATCACGCTGTACTGATTATTCTATGCTATATCACACGAGCTTATTTGGTAACAGCTACAACAAGCTTATAATAATAAGTGGAAATGGATCTGGAGAAATACTCATTTGGCAACCCAATGATTCTGTTAATTTTAATATTAGTTTACGTTCCAACGTTTACCCACTTCTATTGCGTTTCAAGGCACATAATGGTGTTGTATTTTCTATTGACTTCAATTTAACAACTCAGTTATTGGTAACCACATCTGATGACCGTTCTTTAAAGTTTTGGAAATTACAAATTAATCGAGATATAAAATTTGATTCAGCTTGTGTGAAGCCTTTATTCAGTTGCTTTGGGCATACTGCACGTGTGATTTCTTCTGTAATTGCTGAGTACGGTAAGTATAGTAATAATTACATTAAAAACTTGTGCATTAAATTAATCAATATATTTCGTAGAGGATAAAATTTTTGTAATTAGCGGTGGTGAGGATTCGAATATATGTGTTTGGAGTCAAACAGGCGAAATGATATTTAAACGACGTGAGCAGTTTGGAGCTCCGGTATGGCGCCTTGCTTTTGATCATGTTTCTGCGAAGCTTTATAGCACTGGTTCAACAGGAAGTATTCTTTCGTATAATCTAAAAAGCATTTTAAGTTCGAATCAAGCTGGACAATCCCAGTTAATACACATGAGCTCATCCAATGAATATTTGGTAAAAATAAAATATCTTAATAACAGCACAGTCATTGCCTTAAGTAACAGAAATAACATGTTCTACATGCGACTAATGAATTCAAAAAAAAGACAAATTTGGGAATCTGTTTCCATTTTTCCTTCATATAAGTGCACAGTTCTAGCCATATGCGATGGAATAATTGCCACTTGTGGCTATCAGCGTATTACACTTCTAAGCTGTAATGTCGATACAGGGCATATTGAACAACTTTATGATGGAATTATGCTCGAAGGTCTAATTCAATCATTTCATTTTCTCAGCAAAGAACTTTATTTGATATCTGATGAGTTTGGAAACTGTCTCTTACTGAAGGGACGTAATATGGATGTTGATGGTAGTATTAAAATCTGTAATTGTCATAAATCTTGGATTACATATGCAATACTTGTGAACTCAAATTGTTTGTTAATAAGCTGCCGTAATGGAAATATTATGCTTGTCACACGAGAAACCTCTTCACAATTACAATTGAAGTGTTTACTCAAAAATTTGCACGGCAAAATGGGATCTATTGTCCTGAAACTGTTAAGGATTAATAGCAAATATGCATACATATTAAGTGCGTCGCATGAATCCACTCTAAAAGTTATATCTTTGAGTCTAACTGATTATCGATTAACCATTTTACAACGTCAGAGTGTACCTATAGCTTGGATTGAAGCAATACCAACATTAGATATATTGATCGGATTCAATGATAATCATCTTGTGGTATGGTCTTACAAAAACGGCGTAGTTTTACAATTGCCGTGCGGGGGAGGTCACCGCTGTTGGGATTATCAATTAAACAATGGAGTACTTGATATAATATATATTAAGCAAAAACAAGTATTTCATCATCGTGAACAACTTTACAATAAATGGTCTGGAAACTTATTGCAGACTTTTCGGAATAAATGGCATATAAGAAGTTGTAATATTGTACAAATAGTTGAGCACAAAAATGATTCGATGCCGTATATTATATCAGCCGGTGATGACAATATTATTAAAATTAGTCAACTCAACGGTCATGATCTTAATCCATGTGCTGAGTTGCATACGCACATCTCAAGCGTACGACATGTTGTTTTATATCCTGTAAAATTTAAAAATGATAATATCTATTGGCTTATCTTCTCAGTTGGAGGACGTTCGCAGTTATGCATTAATAAATTTGACCCTAATGGTCCAGTCGTTATTGAACTGTGCTCGCACATAATCCGATTAAATGACGTCAACGACAAGGCCTTCCGTGATGCTCGATTAATGGCAGTTAATGTTTTACAAAACGCTAAGTGTGGAACATATTTTCTTTACGTTGCTAGTGCTGATGGAAAAATCCGTTTACTTCAGTGGCAACTAGAAGAACCTTCACGGCTTTCCTTAGATTGCATTATCGATATTGCACGATGTCCATTACAGATGCAAACTTTAAAAAATCATAATTTAGTACTTATCTCAACCACAAATGGAATGCTTACCGGTTTTGACAAAAGTCTCCGTATGAAACTATTCGAACTACAGTTACATGCTGCCAGTATCAATACTTTTGACACGTTTTATGATGGTGTATATTTACACATTTTATCCGGAGGAGACGATGAAATTATAAAACACACAATGATTAAAACAACCGATATGAGTATTTTAAAAAGCGCAAAAATCTCGGCGATACATAATGCTCAAATAACTGCATTGACACTAAACTCATCACAGGTCGTTTTTCAAATAAGAGGGTTGTATGTATACACATGTAGCATGGATAAACAAATATTTAAGTTAAACCTAGACACTTCACACTACACCCGCATTGGTTTTACATGTTTGTCCGATATCAAAGGAATACTTCATACAAATAAGTGTTTATTTATTTACGGCTGTGGACTAGAAGTAATCTCTCTGGAAAATAAATAAATTTAGTAATATAGTAAAGACTAATAATGTGTATGTGTTAATTTACTTGTTAGTTTTAGTAACACGCCGATTAATGTGTTCGCTTGTGAGATTTGTGCCCGATCCAGTAGAGCCAAAGCTGAACAAATACGACGTTGACTGGTACGTTCGCACATATTTTGCTGCGTGGAAAAGTTTGTTCTATGTAAGTTACTTCAATCTGCTGATCCAATGCTCCCGCGAGGTGAATGCTGTCGTCAGTCAGATCAGTTGGAGACGGTGTACTCTTGGAGCTTGATCCTTAATTAGGAAGACTATGTTGGGGATGAGACCGTCAGGTACAGCGATGTGAATGAGTTAAAACAATATATTTACGGCTTGTGCCGGAGTAGTTTATTGCGACTTTAACGCTTCAATATACAAACAGAACTAAATTAGTAAACTATGGCCTAAGTTGTAGATCATTGTCGTTAGCTACAAAGCTCCAAAGCTACAGAGCTACAGTCAGCAAGCCGACTCAGTATAAACGATAGCGCGGACACTTGCAATATAGTCAAGTATTGGGTTACCGCTGCCCACCATTGAGGTCGGGGCACTGAACTTATGTGTCAGCGAAATAGGTCTGTAGCAAAGAGCAATGTTCGAATGAAATGCTTATTCAATACTTAAAGCCAATTCTTATGTGTTAACTACTCCCCCCTCGAGTTGCTGACCGTCCCCGGACACCTTGTAGCCGTTGATGATTCCTTGCACCTTGCTTGAAGTTTGCCATCTCCTTACTCCCAGCCAAATGACGATGGAGCCACTGAAAGCGATGTTGAGGAAGGCGCCGATCGTAGCCAGGTTCTTGGAGGTCTCGGTGGATGCCAACTCGTTTCTGAAGTTTTCGATGACTTGAAGATTTTGGTTGTTCATCCTGTGGAGTTGGGGTATGCTCAGTACTGGGTCATGCCCAATGATGTTAACTAACGGTGACTCCGCAATGCCTGGTGTCTTTCTTAAAATCTCACACTCGTTCACGTATTTCGTATCATTGATGATTGCTGAGAATTGGAACATGATGATGTGTGTTCCATTCGTGATGACTTTCGGGTTATCATCGGTGGTCACGCTTGCTGTGCTTTCGTTAATAATGATCACCCCGTCGTCTACCAGTGTGACATGTTAAAGGTGGCTTGATTGTGTTCGGCAAGAGGCGACGCTGCCAGCGTGCAGAGCTCGTGCGCATGAATCCTGTGTCATCAATTCGCAAACGGAAGCGTACGTCGTTGTTACGCACCCGTTGACTGCTAGGATGTCGTTGTTGCATTCGGCTACGATGTCGTGTTGTATTTGTAGCGCGACGTGTTGGTGGGATACCGGGAAGATAGTAACCTTCTTACAGATAAACTTTACTCTAGGATAGGGTATTAATATGTGGGCCATGTTTTCGGACTGAAGGGACAGGCTAACTACGGGATGTTCATTTAAAATAGCTTCCAAATCGTTCTGTTCGAAAATGGTTGGGTTTATTACGCCGGCTTTTGCCAGTGTATTCGTAAGAATCAAGTTTGATATCTGATTAATTACTATTCTGTTTCGTGATAATAGTGTTTCATACAAGTGTGGTGTGTCAATTAGGTCATTCTTTTTTGCTTTTACTATTTTGTTTATTGTGTAATTAGTAATCTGCTTCTGATTTAAGTAATTTTCTTAGCTGTTATTTCAGGTTGTATTCTTTCTTCCGTGCAAAGCGCTGTTAGCTTATTTCCTAACCTTCTATTATTTTTAACAAATACCTTTTCGCCTACTTCGAAAACTGTTTTGTATGTCCGAGTTGCATCTTTGGAGTACGGCTTGCTGTGCTTGTTCTATTCTTTTTTTGATGCTCTGTCTAAATTCAATTGGCGAGGCATGTATGATGTCAATTGGTTTTTGGTTGGTAACTGAGTGAATTGATTTATTGTATTCCACTGTGTCACCAGCTTTCTTATCCATTTTGAAGCTTCTGGCTATGTCTGCTAGTGTGCTATGGAACCTTTCTATTTGGCCGTTGGAAACACTGTGTAATGGCGCGTTAACAATATCTATGTTGTTTTTTTTTTATACCCTGAGTCCATTGAAAATGGGAAATCAGGGTATAATGGTTTTGTTAAATGTATGTAACAGGCAGAAGGAGGCGTGGCAGACCCCATAAAGTATATATATTCTTGATCAGGTCCGTCCGTCCGTCCTTCCGTATGTTTGAACGCGTCGATTTCCGAAGATACAAAAGCTAGAGATTTCATTATTTTTGTGCTAGGTGCGTATATTGCACGCGCAGTACGAGTTTGTTTCAGAAATTCGATAACTTGTATATTTGCAAAGTTATCGATAAATGAATTTATGGGGAACAATTTATAGAATTCTAGCTAGCTTTAGAGTCTCCAAGTCTTCTGCATATACAGTCAGCAAAACATTTATTCGTACACTCATATGTTTTTATTTAAAATGCTGTTTAAGGACAGAAATATTAAAAAAAAAATTTTTTTTGAATGCAGTCCGTTAGACAAACTAGTTTTAAATAAAATTATTGAAAACAAGTAAGAAAACTCTAGTCGAGAGTGCTCGACTAGATAATACCCTGAACCCAATTTTAATAAAATAAAATAATAATCTGTACTGTGGTTTGGTTTTTTGTAATTATCTTGAAAATGCATCAATTTTAATGCTGAAAATGACAAAAAACTTCTTTATTTTGACAAATAGTTAAATATATTGCTCTTGATTAGTATTAAATATCATTAAAAATAGACCCAACAAATAGACGTTCCTCGATTAACACGCATCACCTTAATTAACACAGGCACTTCATAATTGTAAAAGAAATATATCAATGCCACTCGAAGCTGTAACAGCCATAGTAAATAAATTCACTGCTAAAGCGCCATCTAGCAGGTTCAAATTCTTAGATCATGCTAGGCTAGTTTTGAATGTATATGTGTGCATACATACAGGAAAAGTCTTACCGCAGATGTCACGTGCTTTTGTTATTTGGGCAAACCTTCTGTTTATTATTTTCTGTTGACTTAACGGAATAAAATATAATTGAAACAAAAACACTTTCAGAAATGATGCTATTAAATATTTGAAATTTAAAAAAACCCACTTATTCACAATTAGTTAAACTACCAACTGACTTTCAAAGATATCAAATACAATAATAATAAAAAAGAAAAAAATATACAAAAAAAAAAATTAAAAATAAGAAATTATGAAGAGCTTAGGCGAGGCTAGAACCTGCGACATCCTAACATTCGTTAGATCTGCCTAGCCATCTACACCACGGCTCACTTAAACGGCAGAGTAGCGAAAACGAATGAAATTCGCCATATACGAAAGAAACACTAAAGCAGTGGCTGAAAATACAAATACAATTCAAAGACAATTCTAACGCAATTCAAAAACAATTGTGATTCTTAGAATATACACGCATAGCAACATAGAAAACGGCCCAAGATTTTTTGTGTGTATATGTGCACACGCATACGAAAATTAATTTGCATTGCTCAACGTTGCTTGCATTTCCATTGTTATTTTAATTGTTTTAAAATTTTTAAAATATGTATATAATGGAATGTAATGAGAGTTTCAGCATATGATCTACATATTCTATTTGATATTTTAGGTTTTTTTTAGAAATCATAACTCTTTTACAATTAGCTTTACATGCACAAATACATACATATGTATGTATGTATATGTATGTACGATTGCAGCCACACGCTGATCTACGCTTGCACACATACATATGTATGTATGTGCGCCCGCAATGCGTCTTGCTGTGTCGCTGCTTTGCTTGCTGCGCCACATGGGTTTTGATGAGAAAACTTTGATGATTAATAATTATGTTTCTAGATGGACAATCGTATTGATATGTTCAGATTAAGATTATGATATTCATATCTTTATGCCAAACCAAACTGTATGTCTCTAGTATTTGAAATGCATTTTTTACACATTTGGGGGTGTGGGGGCGAATTGGGGACCGGAATCCAAAATCTGACAAAAACCGAAATTGTATTAAATTGGTATCTATATATATGCAGAAGACTTGGAGACTCTAACTCTAAAGATGAATTAGCTAGAATTTTATAACTGGTTCCCGATAATTTCAGTTATCGATAACTAAGCAAATATACAAGTTATCGAATTTCTGAAACAAACTCGTACTGCGCGCGCAATATACGGACCTAACACAAAAAGAATGAACTCTCTAGCTTTTGTATCTTCGGAAATCGACGCGTTCAAACATACGGACAGACGGACGGACGGACGGACGGACGGACAGACAGACGGACATGGCTAGATCAACTTTTCTCGTCACCCTGATCAAGAATATATATACTTTATGGGGTCTGCCACGCCTCCTTCTGCCTGTTACATACTTTTAACAAAACCATTATACCCTGATTTCCCATTTTCAATGGGTTCAGGGTATAAAAATTAGCAATATTTTATATGCACAATAAATAAATCACTAAAGTGTGATTTAAGTGCAGGAAAACATAGATACCACTTTAATACAATGTCGGTTTTTGTCAGATTTTGGATTCCGGTCCCCAATTCGCCCCCAAATGTATGTATGTACATATGTATGTATATGTGTGCAAGCGTAGATCAGCGTGTGGCTGCAATCGTACATACATACATATTTGTGCATGTAAAGCTAATTGTAAAAGAGTTATGATTTCTAAAAAAAAACCTAAAATGTTAAATAGAATATGTAGAACATATGCTGAAACTCTCATTACATTCCATTATATATTTTTAAAATTTTAAAACAATTAAAATAACAATGGAAATGCAAGCAACGTTGAGCAATGCAAATTAATTTTCGTATGCGTGTGCACATATACACACAAAAAATCTTGGGCCGTTTTCTATGTTGCTATGCGTGTATATTCTAAGAATCACAATTGTTTTTGAATTGCGTTAGAATTGTCTTTGAATTGTATTTGTATTTTCAGCCACTGCTTTAGTGTTTCTTTCGTATATGGCGAATTTCATTCGTTTTCGCTACTCTGCCGTTCAAATGAGCCGTGGTGTAGATGGCTAAACGGATGCAACGAATGTTAGGGTGTCGCAGGTTCTACTCTCGCCTAAGCCCTTCATAATTTCCTATTCTTATTTTTAATTTTTTTATTATTTCTTTCTTTTTTTTATTATTATTTATTCTTTTGTATTTGATACCTTTAAAAGTCAGTTGGTAGTTTAACTAATTGTGAATAAGTGCGTTTCTTTTTTTTATTTCAAATATTTAATAGCATCATTTCTGAAAGTGTTTTTGTTTCAATTATATTTTATTCCGTTAAGTCAACAGAAAATAATGAACAAAGAGTTTGCCCAAATAACAAAAGCACGCGACATCTGCGGATGATCTGCATCCTATATGCACACATATACACAAAACTAGCCTAGCATGGTCTAAGAATTTAAACTTGCTAGATGGCGCTTTAGCAGTGAATTTATTTATTATGGCTATTACAGCTTTGAGTTGCATTGATATATTTCTTTTACAATTAAGAAGTGTCTGTGTTAATTAAGGTGATGCTTGTTAACCGAAAAACGTCTATTTGTTGGGTCTATTTTTAATGATATTTAAAATTATAAAATTTTTCGACTTTCAACTAATATAAGCGCCATCTATTATTTTTTTTTTTTTTTTGGCAATGCCATGATATATACATGTAAATACATATGTACATTTTGAACGTTACACGCATACATTCTTATGTATACTTTCTGATTTATCCATATGGGTAATTCTCCAGAAAAGTCAACTTTTTGTCACGTTCGACACTGGTTTTTTGTAAATATCTTGAAAACGGATTAATTTTAGTACTAATCAAGAGCAATATATTTAACTATTTGTCAAAATAAAGAAGTTTTTTTTGCCATTTTCAGCACTAAAATTTATGCATTTTCAAGATAATTACAAAAAACCAAACCACAGTACAGATTATTATTTTATTTTATTAAAATTGGGTTCAGGGTATTATCTAGTCGAGCACTCTCGACTAGAGTTTTCTTACTTGATTTATTTTTGCATTTGTGTTTCTGTCGGAGACGGCGAAGGTGACGGGTTGATGGTCAGTGAATATGTTTATTTCTTTGGTGCCATATAGATAGTTCTGTAGCTTTCCTAAGGCCCAGACAATAGCTAGTAACTTCCTTTCATTGGCTGCATAATGAGATTCGCTATCCTTAAGTGTTCTGGAAATCATGGTAATGGGTCTGCCTCCTTGCGACAAAACAGCCCCAATGCCATTCATAGAGGCATCAGTGGTCAGATCAAAGGGTTGCTTGAAGTCAGGGTACATGAGGACGACGTCTTCTGACGCTAGGATGTTCCTCAGACTCTCGAAAGCATTGCGTTGACTTTCATTAAACTCAACTCGGACCTGTTTGGACTTGTGTTTGTTTATAGAGCCATTTTCTCCTTTGAGTATGTTAATGGCCTAGCTATTGATGCAAAGTCTTTAATGAATATTCTATGATAGCTGCCCAGTCCGAGGAATGATCGCAAGCTGAATAAGTTTTCTGGCTCAGGAAATATCTGTATGGCCTTCACTTTTTCGGGGTCTGTTTTAGCTCCATCTTTGGTCACTATAAAGCCTAAAAATTATACGCTTTCTTTAAAAAATGGTGTCTTTTTGGGCGACACGCATGTTGGCACTGCATAAGCATTCTAAAACTGTGTCTATATGTTGCACATGATCGCTTTCGTTTTTTGAAAAGATTATGACGTCATCGACGTACACGTAGCAAATCTTCTCGATGTGTTCTCTGAGAACGTCATCGATTGCCCTCTGAAAAATGCTTCCGGCGTTTTTGAGTCCGAAATGCAATCGACAGAATTCGTATTTGCCGCCATTGACTGAGAATGAGGTTTTTTCACGATCGCGTTCAGCTAAGTAAGTTTGGTGATAACCCGATTTTAAATCTAGGGTTGTGAAAAATTTTGCCTTTTTTAAGTTTGCTAAAATCATAGGAATGCTTGGCATTGGGTATCGATCGGCTACTGTGCGCTCATTGAGCTTTCCATTCCAACCCAGGAGGGACTGTTGTATGGGGATCTGGATGGTCTGATAATGCCATCGTTTAGTAATTTTTGTATTTCTGTGTTTACGAAATCAGAAACTGCCATAGGGTGTGGGTATAATTTAGAATATACCGGCTTATTATCTATGGTTCGAATAGTGGCAATGACAGAGGTATTGAAGGGTAATGCCTCGTTGGAGGTCGAAAATGCCTTGATCCTTCAAAATCATAGCCTTGAATTATTGTTTTACCCTACTAACTTCTATGTCAACATCCGTGAAGTTTAGACTTTCACATTTGTGATACTTTAACTCAGGGACTGTTATAATTTTTTTAATAACAAGTAAGAACCTTGCAGTTAGGCGCAACTAACTGCGAAATACTTTGTTCCCATAGGTGCATCTTATTTATTTAATAAACATTTAATTAACGAAATATTTCGGCAATTAGAAAACGTACATGACAAGCAACAAACGTTTTTCCTATACATACATACAGACTTACACATGTACACACTATACGAGTATACACACAATTTTTTATGTATGCATACTAAAGTTTGCATGCCAGAATATTCTAAAGATTGTGACTGAATTGTGCATTTTTCGATCGTTACTTTAGTTTTGTCAAAATGCGCTCTAGCAATGCTTTATTTGGTTTTAGTTAACACAGCTGATATCAGGGCAGTGGCGCTGGTGGCAAGCAAGCTATACTTAGGTGCGTGGGTTCGAATACCGCAGAAAACTTTTTTTTTCAAAAATAATTATTTTTTAATTTTTTTTTATCTATATCTTTATACATATATATATATATATATATATATATATATAAAACAAAGTCGGGTTTGTTAAGATACTTATAACTCAAGATCTGCTGGACCAATTTTCATGGTTTTTGATTTGTTGGATTAGCCCGAGTAGCAGAATATATCTTAAAAATAGTGAAAAATTGATGAATACTTGCAAAATGCGTTATTTTCCTAATTGCACTCTGCTCAGTTCATTTCATGCTTTTTCAAACGCTTAGTTCACTGTGACGCTTACTTCATTGTGAAATTGAGGCTAAAGTTATTAATTTCCTAACAGTTCAATACTGTGTTATCTCATATGCGGCAGTTTGTTAGTTAGGTTAGGAATGCCAGCGCGAGATCGCGGAATGAATAATGCATAATATAATTAATAGAGAATTAGAACGTGAACGTGAATATGATCCACATGAACTAATCCTTTCAGTTCAAACGAATGTACCACTGTTGAATCCTAAGCAGAGGGAAGTCTATGATACACTGGTTAATGCAATTGATGATGGAAATGGTGGCTTATTTTTTTGGATGCCCCCGGTGGAACTGGGAAGACATTCCTTATGTCATTGATTTTGGCCACTGTATGTGCGAGATCTGAAATTGCGGTAGCAATTGCTTCTTCTGGAATAGCGGCCACATTGTTGGACGGATGCCGTACGGCTCACTCAGCGTTAAAATTGCCATTAAATCTTCAAACTAATGAACAACCGACATGTAACATTTCGAAACACTCAATGCAATGGCCAAAGTTTTAGTAACATAAAAAATGATCATATGGGACGAATGCACAATGGCGCACAAACGCGCATTGGAAGCACTAGACCGAACATTGAAAGATCTGCGCAATGACTCGAGATGTTTTGGTGGTTCAATGATTTTATTATCTGGCGATTTCCAACAAACACTACCAGTAATTCCAAGATCTACTGCTGCCGACGAAATATCTATCTGCTGATGATTTCTCGAAGCAATTGCTGAATATCGGTAATTGTCGTGTTCCTGTTGACGAATCGAGCGGTTTGATTTCATTTCCTCCAAATTTTTGCAATTTCGTCTCATCAAAAGATGAGCTTATCAACAAAGTATTTCCGGATATCATTGCTAACCACAAAAATACTAAATGGTTAAGTGAGCGAGCAATTTTGGCGGCTGTAACAAACGACGAAAAAGCCATAACTATCGAACTCGTTTGGTGATAAGAAAACTGATGAGTAAACTGATGAGTAATGTGGTTCACGCGTCGATACTCAAAGGAAAATTTAAAGATGAGGTAATTCTTATTCCAAGGATTCCGATGATCTCAACAGATATGCCCTTTGAGTTTAAACGAATTCAATTCCCGATTCGTGTGGCCTTCGCCATGACGATCAACAAATCACAGGGCCAATCCTCGACTATTTGTGGCCTCAATCTAGAAAATGCGTGTTTTTCTCATGGTCAATTGTACGTGGCTTCCTCATGTGTTGGCAAACCATCCGCATTATTTGTTCTTGCACCTGACCAAAAAACGAAGACTGTCGTTTACCACAAGGTGCTTGAATGAAATGAAATAAAATGTTTCCTTTTCAAATATAAAAATAATTTTTCTTCATCTTTTAATCCCCACACGAAATGTTACAAAAAACGAATCCATCTGGTGGCGAAACGGAGTTCGCCGGGTTTGCTAGTATCAGTATATTTATTATAAAATGCTTGCTGAAAATTGATAATAATTTACAAACATACGCATATGAATTGTGCATTTAAGCAAAAACTAAAACAACTTTTCCAATTTGCCACTCTGCGTGGCAAGCAGTTTTTCTATGCATGCATATATGTATACACATCCAAGTGTGTGTACATATTGCAAGATTAGCGATTGTATTGTTTTGTTTTGTCACAAGCTGCTGATCAGCTGACCAGCTGATGAATTTATTTAGGTTTAGTTAACGATTACATGTTATTTTCAAAAGACCTGGGTTCAAATCCCGCTGGAAACTTTTTATTTATTAATCGAAAACTTATAAATTTTATTTTTTAAATTCATTAATATTATTATATTTATGTTAAAATGCTTTCCGGCATCTTAGTAATTGCTATTAAGCTATTATATGCATGAATTATGCAGTTGGCCACAACAAACTTCTTTGCCGATTTGCCACGCAATATTTCTTAGAAAGAGCCGAGGCTAACATGACTGCAAAATTTGGTTGCTGACATTCCAAAAATGCGAAAATTACAGGGTATTTTTCGATATGCCACGACCTCCTCATAGAGGAGGTCATTAGCAACTCAACCATCCAATTTTCAAGCTTTTAGCTCTAAAACTGTAGGAGATATAAACTTTTGCGGTTTGCCACGCCCCCTGTGGTCGTAGATATATCTACCATAGCTTATTGATCTTGGGTTGTCAACCTGAGTATACATGCAAAATTTCAAGTCTCTAGTGTCAACAGTGTTCAAAATATAGCACAATTTGAAAAATCACTATATATTAATTTGCCGCGCCCCCAATGGGCGTAGACATATAACTTTTTGATCGATCTTCTTAGAATCATAACATTAACTCACATGCAAAATTTCAGCTTTCTAGCTTTAACGGTGTAGAAGATACGTTTTTCCCGATTCGTCACGCCCCCAATTGGCGTAGATATATCCGCCATAGCTTTTTGAACTTGGGTTGTCACCCCGAGTATACATTCCAAATTGCAACTCTCTAGCTCATCATCTATTATGATAACTGGCCTATAATTCGGGAATATATATGAGTATATGTTTAAAATTTCAAGTCTCTAGCTCTAATAGCGCCGAAAAATATTGCGTTCATACGGACAGACGGACGGACAGCAAGACGGACATTGTACAAACCCAATATACTTTTTTCCCTTTGGGAACAAAGTATAAAAATTAAGAAATAATAGTTATTTTTTGAGTTATTAAAAACAAATTATTTTTAAATATTAAAATTGATTTTCAATTTCAATTTCAATTTCAATTTTTATTATAAAAATCAAAAATAAAAGTTATGATTTGATTTTTATTTTAAAAATGTTAATGTCAGATTGCATTAACAGGAGCTGCTCCTCCCTCACGTCGACATGCTATGCTATTGACAGTATTATGCGCTGTTAATTACATAACCCCGACTCCAGTTGTTCTACTGGTTCGCAATCGTGGATTATGCTTCCTACATTCTTTGCATTACTACTATACATTCAACTACGAAGACAAAAGACACAGTTTTTAACTACTCAATAAAGTCGAGGAAATACAACCACGACTTTGTACTCATCATCGGGCCGCCACTACAACATTTGGTCCTTCGAGCCGGATATCATCCACCCACAACACACACCAGCGTTCTTAGGCTTCGAGATAAGTACTCCAAACTTGCATTACCTAGTACCACTAACCATACAACACATAGACTGGACAACTAGAACAAACTTTTTTCACGCACCAAAATATGATCGAATTGCCGCTCAACTTCGTATTTGTTCGGTTTGGGTAATTCGAGCTCGGTCAGTCAACATTTGAAACGACGAATTCAGTGCGCTGTAAGTGCTCAACCCGCATGGTCGCATTTTCATATGAGCACATTCTGTGTACTATTTTTCTTTACTAAGGCCAAAGCCCACAAAAACAACGATCTGCAAATGTTGGGCCCTGCAATTGCTACAGGCAGTTGTTATGTGTCGCAATTGCTATGTGTCGCAATCTATATACATATATATATATATGCTTATATATATAGATACGTACCAACCTGCAAGATATCCATCACATGTCTATATATGTATGTATATCCTTATATATATAGATATGTACTAAACTGTGTCATTCTTGCACAAACATATCTACACTTGTATATATGTACATACCGCCGGCTGTGCGACATATATACATACACATACCCACATATTTTTTATATGTCAGCACTAGTTACCGTTTCGCCTATTCACGGCATCTTTTATTAATCAAAAAGAATAAAATAAACAATCAATATCCTTTGTAGTTTTTATATATTCTTTATTGGTTTGTTTTATTACATTATATATCAGCTGTTTATGTTACTGCCGATCCTCAGCTGTTTTCACTTCAGCACTTGCACCTATGTACGGACATACACAACAAATCAAATTTATTAAATAACAAACACAATATTCTTTGTTTTTAATTTATTTATTTTTAAATTTCGTATTTCTTCATAACATTCAATATTCATCTGTTTATTTATTTATGTGCTAATTGTGTTCTCAATTGTCTACTTGTACGAACATACGCATATTGTTAAAAATATGTATGTAAACACCGCTGAATGTCTATCTCTTTTCTAACATTACTCGCATGTTATGTTCTGTAAACTATAACGGACATTCTTTCGTTTTTGCTTTAATTTCATTTTCGGCTGCCTGCGCTGCAGCATACATTCGTTATGTATTTTTAGTCTCTAACAAACCTCTGAATCGAATACATATACATACATAACATATAGAATATATGTTATTTTCTTTTAATTTTTCACTTGCGTCCGTACAAACAATTTAGCAACACAATTACCACGTCAAATAATCTATTCCGATTATATTTTCTAAACACATAACACAAATTCCATAAAGAATTGTTTGTTTTTCTTACGTACAATCAGCTGTGTACTCAGAACAAATTACAAAACTATCGATAGCTCTTGCCGACCGCCACAATTTCTTTCGATAGTCGTTCCACGATCAGAATGTTCTCACTTCCCGCATTCATCGTAATTCAAACAACATTTTAAATAAATTTTATAAGATAAAATAAATGTTGTTCGTCTTGTTTAAATTTTTAGTTTATTTCAAAATATAAAAGGAGATATACAATTTATGATTGAATTAAAATTAAAATCAATTCATTAATTATATATTAGTTAAATCATTCTTCTTTTTGTTCTTTTGATTAATAAGACGCTTTTTATCTACTTATTTCTTCTCCGTTCTGTTGACAACTTCCTACTTTTTTCGTCAACTTCCTTATTTCGCGCTTTGAGCCATTTTCTGTCTCAATTACATAAATTTCGGTCAGCTTACTCTTAATTATCATCCATGTCCAATCGTACTAGCCGTGCACAGCTGAGTGTACCCGCTTCGCGCTTGATTAAACGCAGTTCTTCTGCATCCCCCATTCCGTCCGGGAAACCGCAAGCCACCAGCGCGTTTAAACGCAGTCCGGTCGTAACTCGATTCAGTCCAAAGCCTGCAAGTATCTCAGCAAACATGTCTCTGTCTGACTTTATATCCGTAGCTGATAGGCTCATCAAGTTTGAATCCCGCATCGCATATTCTAAGGATATTGGCTACACTCCGGTAGCTCAACTCTAAGCCTTAGAAATCCGACGGGATCGAGTCAAGGTCAGAACAAGAGTATGAAGCGTGTTCCAAAGCGCTTAGCCAGGGGGCTGGTAGTGGCGACGTTGAAGCCATAGAGGCAAAATTCGACCACTGCTATACTGTCTTTGAGCGGTGTACCGCCCAATTAAGCAGGCAGGTCGACGCCATTTCATCATCGAGTGCTCCGTCTGCCCCCCTTTCTGCTCCTTTCGCCTCTCCTGGAGGCTCTCAATTTCCACCAGTTGACATAAAAATATTCCATAGCGACTACTTGCGCTGGCCAACTTTCCGAGATATTTTTACGGCCATCTACATAAATAATCCAAGTTTGACTCAGGTGGAAAAGTTATTCCACCTTAATTCCAAAACAGCAGGCGATGCCAACGCTCTCGTTTCAGAGTTTCCTCTTACAAACGACGGGTTTGCATCGGCTTGGAATTCGTTGTGTGACCGTTTCGAGAATAAGCGGCTGTTAGTCAACAGTCAGCTTAAACTCCTCCAAAATTTATCCAAGGTCACTAAAGAATCAGGCTCGGTTCTCAGAGAGCTGCATGGCACTATCAATAGGTGTATCACTGCACTCGAGCATGCTCAAATCTCTACAGAGAATTGGGACTGTATTCTTGTGTTCCTGTGCACATCCAAATTGCCGGAACACACTCGAACTCTCTGGGGGCTCTCGTTAATACGATAAACGGAAATTCCAGGCTGACGGGATGTTAGTCACTTCCTTAGCGAACGTGCTCGTGCACTTGAAGCTATGAAAGGTGATCTTTCTGCTCCAACAGTTCCAATCTCAATTCCGAGATCCGCAAACCCTGCTCGTCCAAACCGAGTCAAATCATTCCACACGCAAGTAGACACGAAACGCATGAAGTGCGAGCTGTCCTTGCAAGAGAACCATCCTAGTCCGAGTGAAATTATGCCGAACACCCAAGCGTATTTGGCTGCTAATACGCAAAGAGTCCACTTCGGAGCCACATATCCCGGCCTTGCTTTAGTCGACTCAGGGTCCGAAACAACTTTCATTTCTGAGCGACTGTTCCGTAAGATTAAGTTGCCTTTCACATCCGTGAAAACGCAGGTTTCCAGCCTAAATCAAGCGATTACGGCCAAAAGCTTTGCAACTTTGATATTGCTTCTCCGTTGAAACCGACATTGCGAATTAAAGCTTCCGCTCTCGTAATTCCAAAACTTTTCGGCAACCTCCCTTCGTCTCCGATTCCGCAACACTTGTTGAACATTCTTTCGAATATTCAGCTAGCTGACTCCGAGTTTCACAAGAGTTCGGAAATTGATATCCTTATAGGTGGGGATATCCTTCCTTCTATTATGCAGGGAGGTTGCAATCCTCAAATTTGTGGACCTCTACTAGGTCTAGAGACTGTTTTCGGTTGGGTACTTTCAGGCCCACTAACGCACACGCCACCAGAAACTGTCTCCTCCTTCCCAACACAAGTTTTCGTCGGTTTCAACGCGCTCCGTCCATCGCTACACGATAAAAGGCTGAACACCACAAGCAATTCATCCTCCGATGCCTTTCACCTTTCAAGTAAAGCTCCCGTCATCCCAAGACAGCACACCATCCAGCGCCAATTCCTTCCGGTGTCGCGTGTGCAGAGGAGTCCACGCTCTTCGGAAATGCCGACGATTCCTGGAACTTCCGACGAAGGAACGGATTCGTGCGGTACTTTTTTTGATTTTAATAATTATTTATAATTTAAATTGCTCATGAAACACATGAAGAATGTATGTATAGGAAAGTTTTTAATACATGAAATGTGTTTAGGAAAATTTTTAAAAATAATTATGCGCGCTGTAACACTTGGTACTGTAGCCACTCGTAAATGTACACTTTTCGAAATGCTATATGCAATGCAGGAGAGTTTCTGTGGTAAACAAATTCAAATGAATATTTAAGAATTATTATATATGTATATTAATTATTAGCTAATTCTATAGTTGTTGTAAAACTTAGATGAAACTTATTAAATTAAATTTTAAAAATTATTTTTTTTTATTCATCAATATATTTTGTCTTCTAACAAAGGACAAAAGACAAAGTTCTGTTCCCAAGCTGTATTCCAAGTCTCGTTGCACTGCAATAAACAATCTTTTAGCTCCTTTTCTTATGTGTTCCTTAACTGCTCAGCGATAGCTAAACGTCGTGCTTTTATTGCCCATCTTCAGTTTAGGAAACAAAAAAAAATCTCAGAGAACGCTAAAGCTTGGATGATACGCAGCATCATTATTTAAGCGTATTACTATTTTTATTTTATTTTATTTTATTTATAATATATTGACAATTCGTGAGTCAAACTAAAGAAAACTAAAATTATATAAACATAAAGCCTAAACAGAAGTACAAAACATTTAGAATAACAATAGTGTCACCAACCCGATGGAGGTGTTTTTTTAGCCAGACCGGCCAGCTATGCCCCAATTCACAGCCAAAAATGGTCAGTGATACTATTGAAACTAAGAAAAAATAGAATGTGTTAATTGAAAACTTAAATTAGAGTTATAGGTTCTTAGGTATGATATTAACCTAACAATTTATAATAATTCTTAAAATAAAAATTATTAGTGAGAAAAGAAAACTAATAAAAATACAAAATTAGAGATGAAGAAAGAAAATAAAGATAGGAATAGAAAATAAAAAAGTCAGCAGCATCCAAACTCAACTCAGGGCATTTCGAGTAACTACATTAAGATGAGCTGAAAGCAATGATTTTATTAGAGGAAGAGAGAGCTCTGAGGAAAATACGTGATAATATTTATTATAATTAACACATAAGACATGAAAAGCGTAATGTAATGAATAATCTGTGGTGCACTGTGGTAATTGTAAGGGGCGATAGTTCCTGGTAATTCGGGAAGGAACAGAAAAATGGAGCCGCATTAACAAGCTGGGCGAGTTAATGTTACCAATGATTAAGTTGTGTAGGAAATGTAATACCTAAAATTGTCCTACGATTAACTAATGATGGCAGGTCAATAAGTAGAAGCCTACTATAATAGGAAGGTAAACGCAAATTGTTGTCCCAATTTAGATCCCTTAAAGCAAAAAGTAGAAACTGTTTCTGGACCGATTCAATGCGATCCTGATACAGTTTATATTGCGGAGACCAAATAACTGAACAATATTCTAAGATAGGGCGCACAAGTGAAATAAATAACTGCTTCGTAATAAAAGGATCTTTAAATTCCTTAGACCATCGTTTAATAAAGCCAAGCACACATTTAGCTTTATTTGTGATGGTGGAAATATGCAGATTGAAATTAAGTTTAGTGTCAAAGAGAACGCCAAGATCTTTGACGGTAAAAATGCGTTTTAAGGAAATATTATTAATATTATAGTCAACAATGTGTGGAGTAGTTCGACAGAAGGTCATAGTCATACATTAAGGTCATCTTGAAGGTGTGCATGCTCAAGTAGACTATAATATGAGAGGCAAAGTTTTACATCGTCTGCATACATAAATATAGTTGAATGAGAAATACAACTTGGCAGGTCATTTATAAAAAGGGAAAAGAGTAAAGGTCCTAAATGACTACCCTGAGGAACACCCGACGTAACAAAGATTAGTTTAGAAATTTATGATCTCAGCAAAACTCTCTGAGTTCTATCCTTTAAGTAGGATGAAATCCACGTTAAAAGTTTAGGGGAAAATCCTAAGCGATCCAACTTTAAAATTAACAGGTTATGGTGAACTGAATCAAATGCTTTACTGAAGTCAGTATAAATAACATCAGTTTGCATTCTATTCGAAAAACTGTCGTTTACTAGGGAAGTAAATTCTAATAGATTCGTAGCGGTAGATCGATTTTGAAAAAACCCATGTTGCGCTGGATGAATAATCGATTTACAAAAGTGTTGTAAGGATGAGGTTATTATTTTTTCAAATAACTTCGGAATTGTAGATAATTTCGCAATACCTCTATAATTGGAAATGTCAGATCTTCCGCCTTTTTTATGTAACGGAATAATAAAAGACTCTTTCCAACATAAAGGGAAAACCGAGGTATCCAAAGATAAATTAAATAATTTTAATAATGGTGACAGAAGAGCAGCGCTACACTCTTTAATCACACAACTCGGAATATTATCAGCACCAGGAGAGAACGATGATTTCAATGTCCTAATGGCTGCAACCAAGCAATCTGCTGAAATCTTAGGAATATTAACTGAAAAAGATTCAGAAAAGAAATATGTGTTTGAGTAATTAATTGAATCAATGGAAGAATAAGTTGATTGGAATAATTTTGCAAAAAGATCAGAAGACTCTTGATCTTCACAAGATTTTTCCAAACCAAAGAAAAATGAAGTTGGCAAACCAGAGAATTTACAAAAGTATAAAATTGCTTCGGATCACGAGAAAACTGGCGTTTGACACGTACAAGATAATTCTCATAGCAGCGAGAATTTAAGATATTAAAGTTAGACTTGGCTATAGAATATTTAGCCCAATAAACAGCCGAACCAGACTTTTTAAAATTTTTTAAATATTTTGATTTAATATTTCTTAAATTAGAAAGCGTCTTAGAAAACCAGGGCGGCTTATTCAGAACAGGCGAATTTCTACTGAGGGGAACACATACATCAATAATAGAATCTAGAGTTGAGTAGAAAAGGGATGTTGCTAGATTAACATCAACCGACTCATATAAACTTGACCAGTCAGCTGAACTAATCAATTCGTTTAGCAAGACAAAATTGCATTTGCGAAAGCAACGTCTACGATTTGAAGGTGATTCTGATAAAGGTATTGGATTCCTAACAGATAAAGAAACCTCTAAAGTGGGATGATAAATATCCTCTGGTAAACAAAAAGGGTTTGATCTCGATACATTAATGATGGAATCATTATTTGTGAACACAAGATCAAGCGAGCGATTCTGATGATTAGAAATAGAGTTCATCTGAAGCAAGGACAGGTTGAACAATTCATCAAAAAAATAGTGATCAAGTGTTGGAATAAGGTAGTTTACATTACAAGGTAAAGACCATGAAGTATTGGGAATATTAAAATCACCCAACACAAGAAACAAGTCATTATCACTGGTATGTCCATACATTTCTTTAATACAAGTTATGTGATGCTCATAAAGTTGTAAATCAGAAGAAGGAGGAATATATGAACATGTAATAAATAATGAACTCGATGGGAGAGTTAATTTAACACCTATAATCTCCACATCATGAAGGGAGGAAAATGTAAACAATTCCGAGAGGATACTGGACTTAACAGCGATTAAAACTCCACCTCCTCTACGGTTTAAGCGATCAAGTCTATAAATAGTGTAATTACTAGACAGAATTTCACTATTATGAATACTATGACTTAACCACGTTTCTGTTAAAGAAATGAGATCAAATGAAGAACTAAAACTATTAAGGAATATGCTTTTAAGCTTAGAGTTTATACCCCGAACATTTTGGTAGATTAGGGACAATTGAGAAAAGTCTAATTTATTTCTTAGTTTTTTGGTGCAGTTTTTGATTGCACCGAAGGTATATTCAACGCTACAGGGGTTGATCTATAACGATTCTTCGGTTTGAATTCATGCACAACCATATGTGGAGGCCAAAATTTGGGATCACATATAGTTGTGAAATATTCAACCGGTACATTTAACTTAAATGAAGAAATTTCACGAGGAGTCGAGAAATTGAACTTCGATATGGAAACAGAAACATTCGTAGAGGTCTTAGAGCAAATGTATGAAGATATTGCTTCACATGTTGTATCCGCCGAAAGCCTAGATAAAAAAACTTGCTTTCGAGGAGCTACAACGCATAAAGTGGGAGCAGTAATATTCGAATTGGTTACCATATTACCATTCTCTGTATGAACAACACTTGGAAGAGGATCGAAATTTTGAACAGGGACAAGAGATTCAGAAACTACATCAACTGTTAAGGCAGTAGCCTCCGGACCAGGCGAGGGAACAGAAACACAAGGTGAGGGAGGAGCAAGCGAGTTGGGGGACGATGTTAGTACAGGAGGAGGTACTAACAAATAGGGACACTCAGCTTCAGATTGAGGGTCATCAAAGTTAAAATTGATTAATAAATCTTCAGCAGCTACCAGGTCACTGGATAGCTGCTTAGAAATTTTATTCAATTTAAAAAATTGAGCCCTCACAGCATTATACATCTTGGAAAAATTAATTTGTTTTTCCAAGCATGTCGGACAAGACCAACGTAAGCCACCAATACCAATTTTAGCAGTGGACATAATCTTATCGTAGTCTCGCCCAGTAAGTCCAGCACATTTAGTGTGCATAAGATTTTCACAAAGCCAACAATTAATAAATTGGGCCTGTGCCGAATCAGCTGCTTGTCTAACAGTGCAAGCTTTTTTGCAGCAGCTCATATTCGCAATTGGGATTCAAAAGAAATCAGTTGCAAAAAAACAAATAGTGATAATGTTGCGAGAGCTAGTCACAACAACAAACAATAGCTAAAGCGCAAAAGCAAAAACAAAAATAAACCGTACGAAAAGAGCAACAGTTTAAATTTGAGAGCAAACTTACCCAAGTAAGTGAGAGCACTTATGCATACACTTACACAGTCAAGTGTAAAAATAAGAAGAGATGGGGAGCGCGAAAAACAACAAGAGACGCTAAAGCAAAAATGAAATTGCTTCACTGCACCAAACTGTGTGTGAAATTTATATAAAATAAGTAATCAAATACAAAAATAAAAAAGTGATCGCGGAGCGCAAAAAAACACGTCTAACTCATTCAACTGAGAACTCTCTCAACCAAGCAGTTCGCCGCCTCAGCTCCTAGAGAGGCGGTCACCAATTGCAAGGGGGGGGAGAATGTTAATGTCAGATTGCATTAACAGGAGCTGCTCCTCCCTCACGTCGATATGCCATGCTATTGACATTATTATGCGCTGTTAATAACATAACTCCGACTCCAGTTCTCCTACTGGTTCGCAATCGGGGATTATGCTTCCTACATTCTTTGCATTACGACACTAACCATACAACACATAGACTAGACAACTAGAACAAACTTTTTCCACGGACCAGAATATGAGCCAAGCGACCACTCAACTTCGTATTTGTTCGGTTTGGGCAATTCAGGGCTGGGCAGTCAAAATATGAAACGACGAATTCATTGCGGTGCAAGCGCTCAACCGGCATGGTCGCGGTTTCGTATGAGTACATTCTGTGTGCTATTTTTCTTTACTCTCCCTCTCTCTTTTTTCTCTCTCTCTCTCACTCTATGCGAGCACAAGCCAGCAGCCCACAAAAAATTGAAATTTGTTCGCGAGTGGCGATTCGCGACGATCTCATCTGCCTTTCTTAGTAAGAGTATGCCGAACTCTTAAACGGGTTTGCCATGCTCATGCAAAATTTTAGTGTTTTCGTAAAGATTTTTGGGAAGGGTATGAAAGCGCTGATGTGCATAAGCATTACTTTTTCGCGATGAGCATGCACACACACATTTACAGTGTCGTGCTACATGTATGAGCAGTTATGTGACTGTGTGCGAAACTTTTGCTGTCTGTAGCAATTGCATGGACCAACATTTGCAGTTTGTTATTCTTGTGGACCTCGACCTTAGAATTGTGGGAACGGTCTTAAATTTGTTCGGCCTTGTAGACTGTCAAATCTACTTGACCCATGCATATGGCATGTATGTTTATATGCATACATATGCATTTCTTTTTATACATGTTTAATAAATAATAATTATTATAACTAATTTAGTAACATAGCCCCCAAAACATTTTTGAACGGTTTATAAACGATTTAAGTGGATCTGGAAATTAATATGTATTGACAATGTCAGAACACACCATGTACTCATTATTGCCAAAATGACTGCTACAAGTCGTAGAGGCTCACTTGACAGTCACTCTACAATTCAAACCATACAAAATAGACAAACTACTGAATAGCCCAGGTAGCAAGAATAACAAACTGCAAGTGTTGGGCCCTGCAATTGCTACAGGCAGCAAAAGTTTCGCACACAGTCACATAACTGCTCATACATGTAGCACGACACTGTAAATGTGTGTGTGCATGCTCATCGCGAAAAAGTAATGCTTATGCACATCAGCGCTTTCATACCCTTCCCAAAAATCTTTACGAAAACACTAAAATTTTGCATGAGCATGGCAAACCCGTTTAAGAGTTCGGCATACTCTTACTAAGAAAGGCAGATGAGATCGTCGCGAATCGCCACTCGCGAACAAATTTCAATTTTTGTGGGCTGCTGGCTTGTGCTCGCATAGAGTGAGAGAGAGAGAGAAAAAAGAGAGAGGGAGAGTAAAGAAAAATAGCACACAGAATGTACTCATACGAAACCGTGACCATGCCGGTTGAGCGCTTGCACCGCAATGAATTCGTCGTTTCATATTTTGACTGTCCAACCCTGAATTGCCCAAACCGAGCAAATACGAAGTTGAGTGGTCGCTTGGCTCATATTCTGGTCCGTGGAAAAAGTTTGTTCTAGTTGTCTAGTCTATGTGTTGTATGATTAGTGATTACGACTATACATTCAACTACGAAGACAAAAGAAACAGTTTTTAACTACTCAATAAAGTCGAGGAAATACAACCACGACTTTGTACTCATCATCGGGCCGCCACTACAACAAAAAATTAAAATAAAAATTGAATTGTTATATCATTTGATACAAAGGAGCTAGATCACATATAGACCTATATATATGATCTACGCATTAATAGTATTAATTTAATACCTTTTAGATGATATATAATATGTATGTAAATATGTATTTGTGTGTGTAAAGTTTTCTCATCAAAACCCAAGTGGCCCACCAAGCAATGCAGCGACACAGCAAGACGCATTGCGGGCGCACATACATACATACATATGTATGTATGTATGTATGTATGTATGTATGTATATGTGTGCAAGCGTAGATCAGCCTGTGGCTGCAATCGTACATACATATTTGTGCATGTAAAGCTAATTGTAAAAGAGTTATGATTTCTAAAAAAAAACTAAAATGTCAAATAGAATATGTAGATCATATGCTGAAACTCTCATTACATTCCATTATATATTTTTAAAATTTTAAAACAATTAAAATAACAATGGAAATGCAAGCAACGTTGAGCAATGCAAATCAATTTTCGTATGCGTGTGCACATATACACACAAAAAATCTTGGGCCGTTTTCTATGTTGCTATGCGTGTATATTCTAAGAATCACAATTGTTTTTGAATTGCGTTAGAATTGTCTTTGAATTGTATTTGTATTTTCAGCCACTGCTTTAGTGTTTCTTTCGTATATGGCGAATTTCATTCGTTTTCGCTACTCTGCAGTTTAAGTGAGCCGTGGTGTAGATGGCTAGGCAGATGCAACGAATGTTAGGGTGTGGCAGGTTCTACTCTTGCCTAAGCCCTTCATAATTTCCTATTCTTATTTTTTATTTTTTTATTATTTCATTCTTTTTTTTATTATTTATTCTTTTGTATTTGATACCTTTAAAAGTCAGTTGGTAGTTTAACTAATTGTGAATAAGTGCGTTTCTTTTTTTAATTTCAAATATTTAATAGCATCATTTCTGAAAGTGTTTTTGTTTCAATTATATTTTATTCCGTTAAGTCAACAGAAAATAATGAACAAAAAGTTTGCCCAAATAACAAAAGCACGCGACATATGCGGGAAGAGTTTTCCTATATGTATGCACACATATACACAAAACTAGCCTAGCATGGTCTAAGAATTTAAACTTGCTAGATGGCGATTTAGCAGTGAATTTATTTATTATGGCTATTACAGCTTTGAGTGGCATTGATATATTTCTTTTACAATTAAGAAGTGTCTGTGTGTTAATTAAGGTAATGCCTGTTAATCGAGGAACGTCTATTTGTTGGGTCTATTTTTAATGATATTTAATAATATAAAATTTTTCGACTTTCAACTAATATAAGCGCCATCTGTTATTCTTTTTTTTTGGCAATGCCATGTATATATACATGTAAATACATATGTACATTTTCAACGTTACACGCATACATTCTTATGTATACTTTCTGATTTATCCATATGGGTAATTCTCCAGAAAAGTCAACTGTTTGTCACGTTCGACACTTTGGTTTGCTGTAATTATCTTGAAAACGGATTAATTTTAATACTAATCAAGAGCAATATATTGAACTATTTATCAAAATTAAGAAGTTTTTTGCCATTTTCAGCCCTAAAATTGATGCATTTTTAAGATAATTACAAAAAACCACAGTACAGATTATTATTTTATTTTATTATAATTGGGTTCAGGGTATTATCTAGTCGAGCACTCTCGACTGGTGTTCAAGCATGAACATGCCACTTATATAAACATATTAAAAAATAGGCAACGCAGCAAGTAATAAAAATGTAACGCGAGACGTGAGAACGGCTTAGCGATCGAAAAGGGACACTTGACAAACATCTGTGCACTTGTGTGCATGGAATTAATTATAGCCTTCCAGTGCCTGGAAGTATTTTTAAGGTATATAAGCACTAGGATTTTAAGGAATAAACAGTTCAATTTTTGTTCTCACAAAGAGAAGAGTTCAATCTTTGAATTCGGTAAATGTGGAGTGTTTCATTTTGACTCTCTAACATTTTGGTCCTTCGGCGTTCTCTGTTGTTTTCCCCCACCAGTGGTAAGAGACACAGAGAAAGGAACCAGCGTCTTTGTGCTGTGGTATTACAAAACCTCAGCAAAAGACAACAAAAATTTTGTTATATTGCTCTGTTCTCCCCCACCAGAGGTAAGAGACAGAGTATATATACAAAATAGTGCTCAAATTTTAAAAAAGAAAAGTTTGTAGTGCAAATAAGTCCGTATCCCAAAATAATAAGGGAACGGACAACATCAAAAAGTCCAAATAGGACATCAAAAACAAAAAGTACTCAAATCAAAAATAAAAAATTTGTAGTGCAAATAAGTCCGTATCCCAAAAATAAAAAGGGAACGGACAACATTAATAAGTCCAAATAGGACATAAAAAAAAAAAAGAAAGTGCTCAAGTTTTAAATAAAGATAAATTTGCAGTGCAACTAAGTCCATATCCCAAAAAATAAGGGAACGGACAACATTAATAAGTCCAAGTAGGACAACAAAAAGTGCTCAAATCAAAAATAAATAATTTGTAGTGCAAATAAGTCCATATCCCAAAAATAATAAGGGAACGGACAACTTTAATAAGTCCAAATAGGACATAAAAAAAAAAAAGAAAGAAAGTGCTCAAGTTTTAAATAAAGATAAATTTGCAGTGCAACTAAGTCCATATCCCAAAAAATAAGGGAACGGAGAACTTTCATAAGTCCAAAGAGACAAAGTCAAGAAGTCCAAAAAGGACAACAAAAACCGCAAAAAAAAAAAAGCGGGATTCCAATCACGCAGGAGCTATAAAGAAGACATCGGGATTCCAATCACGCAGGAGCTATTCAGAAGACAGTGGGATTCAAATCGATCACGCAGAGCCACCCTTCGGAGAAGACTGGAGCTAAGATAAGTCGTAATTTTATTTACTTTATTGTTCAAATAAGAAAAGAAAATGCTGTCAGAGAAAATTATAGTACTGTTAAAAAAACAATCGGACTTAGTGTCCAGATTGATGAAGCTAGACTCATCAGATGAGATAAGGCCACCTAGCGACATATTAGAAGAGCTAGGTAGGATACAGAATGAGTTAGAAAATAATAACTCAATATTGTTAAAAGTGGGGGTAATAGACCACCCATATTTTAACAATAAGGAGTTTGAAAAAGCAGTAAAAATTATAAAAGATATATAAACAGAAATTTTGAGTAGCGGGAAGCAAATCAAAGAAGAAATTAGACAGATAGGAACGGTGACAGTTCATGAAGAGGCAGAATTTGAAAACAAAGTAGATCAGATAAGAAAATACTTAAAAGAAACAAATGAGGATATTGCGAAATCAAATGTAGGTGTTTTCGAAATTCGAAAAAATAAGATTCTATTCTTATGGAATAGAATTTCGAAACACATACAAGAGCTTCAACCCAAATATGAAGCCAGCAAAACGTTTGAAGAAGGGGTAATCGAACTAGAGTTCAAAATACCATCAGCGCATTAGACGCAAAGAAAACTTCCCCAATTCAACCCACTATCCAAGAAAAGGGAGATAATCTCCCTGGACTACCGAGAATGCAAGTCCCAATATTCTTTGGCGATGCTAAAGATTGGGACTCATTCGCTCAACTATTTAACGACCTTATCGATCAAAGACAGGACCTAACTTCTGCCATAAAATTTAACTATTTAAAAACCTCATTACGAGGAGAAGCAAAGAGCATGGTTGCTCACCTATTAACAGCAGGGTCCGCAGATAACTATACCGTAGCTTGGGAGTTATTAACCAAAAGATACGAAAATAAAAGAAAAATTTTTTCGGAACAATTTAAACCGAATATTAGAAACTCCCAAATTTAGATATTGACTCATCCAAAAGTATCAACAACTTCATACACACAATCAATGAGTCAATACACATCATTAAAAATAAGCTCAACTCTCAAGTGAAGTTGACAAAATGTTTGCACATTTAATACTGAGAAAATTTAGTAAAGAGGCTCTTCAATTATATGAAAGCCAAATAAAAAAGACAAAGGACATACAACTGCTGACTGACGTAATGGACTTTTTAGAACAGAGGTATTACTCAACGTCCGCATCAAAAAAAGAAGAAAATAAAGTCTTCAGAAGCACTACCAATGTGCAATATTGTCCGATATGCAAAGCAGTAGGCCACAGTGTCACGCAATGCACAAAATTTAAAGCAATGAATCCGAGTCAAAAGGCTAGACATTGCTAAAAAGACATACTTATGTCTAAAGTGTTTAAAACACTCAAACTCATATCGGTGTAAAAATAACATAAATTGTGGCTTTTGCAACAGAGATCATCACACAATGCTACATTTAAATATAAATAAAGACAGGGTTAATACAGTAATGGCAAATGAAAAGGCCTTATTAGCCACTGCAATAATCAAAGTAAAAAGAAGCAAAAAGAAAGAGATGCCCAAATCAGAAGAAGGGCAAATAAAGCAAATGAAGGATGAAAATTATCATACAGTTAGACGGCCACTACGAATTATAAAAGAAGTTCACAAAGGCCAAAATAATAAAGCTAGAGTCGTAAAAATTAAATCACAAGAAGGGTCAATTACACGACCTATCAACAAAATATGCCCACAGTGTAAATTAAAAAATAAAGACTCAGAACAAAGAAGCACGAAACAAACCAATAGGGGGCGGGGAGGATCAAGACTAAGCGTATTGATGGCTATGATAATGTTAGCATTACTCTGTCAAATATCATGTGCAAAAGTAACTACTTATAATAATAACATCCACTCAGAGAGATACGAAGAAGTTGCAACCTCATACGTAGGAAAAATAGTTGAGATCCCAAAAATAGTGTGGAGCCCATTAGAAGTAGCAAAAATTAACCACAGAAAAGAGATAGAAAATTTACAAATAGCAATACAGCATATGAAGGGAAATCACTTAGAGTTGAACGGGCTCCATTGTCATAATATATCAGGACACACATCTATGATATTAAGCATCATAATTATAATAATATTAGTTATATATGCAAAAAGAATTGATATTATAATTTACAAAATACCTGATAACCTGCGCGTTATCAAAAACAACAGAAATTAGGCCCCCGGGCAGAATGTTCAAACATGAACACGATAAATAAAAACATACATACAAATAAATATAAAATTACGGATAACCTGCGCGTTACCAAACAAAAAAATTAAAATTTCCCAGCCACCAAATCTCAGGCCCCTGGCAGTATGTTCAAGCATGAACATGCCACTTATATAAACATATTAAAAAATAGGCAATAGTCGATAACCTGCGCGTTATCTGAAGCCAAGTAATAAACATGTCATCCCTTAGCTGCAGCGACCAACGCAGCAAGTAATAAAAAATGTAACGCGAGACGTGAGAACGGCTTAGCGATCGAAAAGGGACACTTGACAAACATCTGTGCACTTGTGTGCATGGAATTAATTATAGCCTTCCAGTGCCTGGAAGTATTTTTAAGGTATATAAGCACTAGGATTTTAAGGAATAAACAGTTCAATTTTTGTTCTCACAAAGAGAAGAGTTCAATCTTTGAATTCGGTAAATGTGGAGTGTTTCATTTCGACTCTCTAACAACTGGAGTTTTCTTACTTGTTATAATAACAAGTAAGAATGTTTCAGTTAGGCGCAACTAACTGCGAAATACTTTGTTGCCATAGGTGCATATTATTTATTTAATAAACATTTAATTAACGTAATATTTCGGCAATTAGAAAACGTACATGACAAGCAACAAACGTTTTTCCTATACATACATACAGACTTACACATGTACACACTATACGAGTATACACACAATTTTTTATGTATGCATACTAAAGTTTGCATGCCAGAATATTCTAAAGATTGTGACTGAATTGTGCATTTTTCGATCGTTACTTTAGTTTTGTCAAAAATGCGCTCTAGCAATGCTTTATTTGGTTTTACTTAACACAGCTGATATCAGGGCAGTGGCGCTGGTGGCAAGCAAGCTATACTTAGGTGCGTGGGTTCGAATACGGCAGAAAACTTTTTTTTTTCAAAAATTATTATTTTTTAATTTTTTTTATCTATATCTATATACATATATATATATATATATAAAACAAAGTCGGATTTGTTAAGATACTTATAACTCAAGATCTGCTGGACCAATTTTCATGGTTTTTGATTTGTTGGATTAGCCCGAGTAGCAGAATATATCTTATAAATAGTGAAAAATTGATGAATACTTGCAAAATGCGTTATTTTCCTAATTGCACTCTGCTCAGTTCATTTCATGTTTTTTTCAAACGCTTAGTTCACTGTGACGCTTACTTCATTGTGAAATTGAGGCTAAAGTTATTAATTTCCTAACAGTTCAATACTGTGTTATCTCATATGCGGCAGTTTGTTAGTTAGGTTAGGAATGCCAGCGCCAGATCGCGGAATGAATAATGCATAATATAATTAATAGAGAATTAGAACGTGAACGTGAATATGATCCATATGAACTAATCCTTTCAGTTCAAACGAATGTACCACTGTTGAATCCTAAGCAGAGGGAAGTCTATGATACACTGGTTAATGCAATTGATGATGGAAATGGTGGCTTATTTTTTTGGATGCCCCCCGGTGGAACTGGGAAGACATTCCTTATGTCATTGATTTTGGCCACTGTATGTGCGAGATCTGAAATTGCGGTAGCAATTGCTTCTTCTGGAATAGCGGCCACATTGTTGGACGGATGCCGTACGGCTCACTCAGCGTTAAAATTGCCATTAAATCTTCAAACTAATGAACAACCGACATGTAACATTTCGAAACACTCAATGCAATGGCCAAAGTTTTAGTAACATAAAAAATGATCATATGGGACGAATGCACAATGGCGCACAAACGCGCATTGGAAGCACTAGACCGAACATTGAAAGCTCTGCGCAATGACTCGAGATGTTTTGGTGGTTCAATGATTTTATTATCTGGCGATTTCCAACAAACACTACCAGTAATTCCAAGATCTACTGCTGCCGACGAAATATCTATCTGCTGATGATTTCTCGAAGCAATTGCTGAATATCGGTAATTGTCGTGTTCCTGTTGACGAATCGAGCGGTTTGATTTCATTTCCTCCAAATTTTTGCAATTTCGTCTCATCAAAAGATGAGCTTATCAACAAAGTATTTCCGGATATCATTGCTAACCACAAAAATACTAAATGGTTAAGTGAGCGAGCAATTTTGGCGGCTAAAAATAAAGATGTACATGACCTCAATTTTATAATTCAAAATCAAATCGTAAGTACTCTGTATTCATTCAAATCTATCGACTATCAATCTATCACAATTTACAACTGAAATTTAAACCAACCAAAACTGTGAAATCGAACTCGTTTGGTGATAATAAACTGATGAGTAAACTGATGAGTAATGTGGTTCACGCGTCGATACTCAAAGGAAAATTTAAAGATGAGGTAATTCTTATTCCAAGGACTCCGATGATCTCAACAGATATGCCCTTTGAGTTTAAACGAATTCAATTCCCGATTCGTGTGGCCTTCGCCATGACGATCAACAAATCACAGGGCCAATCCTCGACTATTTGTGGCCTCAATCTAGAAAATGCGTGTTTTTCTCATGGTCAATTGTACGTGGCTTTCTCATGTGTTGGCAAACCATCCGCATTATTTGTTCTTGCACCTGACCAAAAAACGAAGACTGTCGTTTACCACAAGGTGCTTGAATGAAATGAAATAAAATGTTTCCTTTTCAAATATAAAAATAATTTTTCTTCATCTTTTAATCCCCACACGAAATGTTACAAAAAACGAATCCATCTGGTGGCGAAACGGAGTTCGCCGGATTTGCTAGTATCAGTATATTTATTATAAAATGCTTGCTGAAAATTGATAATAATTTACAAACATACGCATATGAATTGTGCATTTAAGCAAAAACTAAAACAACTTTTCCGATTTGCCACTCTGCGTGGCAAGCAGTTTTTCTATGCATGCATATATGTATACACATCCAAGTGTGTATACATATTGCAAGATTAGCGATTGTATTGTTTTGTTTTGTCACAAGCTGCTGATCAGCTGACCAGCTGATGAATTTATTTAGGTTTAGTTAACGATTATATGTTATTTTCAAAAGACCTGGGTTCAAATCCCGCTGGAAACTTTTTATTTATTAATCGAAAACTTATAAATTTTATTTTTTAAATTCATTAATATTATTATATTTATGTTAAAATGCTTTCCGGCATCTTAGTAATTGCTATTAAGCTATTATATGCATGAATTATGCAGTTAGCCACAACAAACTTCTTTGCCGATTTGCCACGCAATATTTCTTAGAAAGAGCCGAGGCTAACATGACTGCAAAATTTGGTTGCTAACATTCCAAAAATGCGAAAATTACAGGGTATTTTTCGATATGCCACGACCTCCTCATAGAGGAGGTCATTAGCAACTCAACCATCCAATTTTCAAGCTTCTAGCTCTAAAACTGTAGGAGATATAAACTTTTGCGGTTTGCCACGCCCCCTGTGGTCGTAGATATATCTACCATAGCTTATTGATCTTGGGTTGTCAACCTGAGTATACATGCAAAATTTCAAGTCTCTAGTGTCAACAGTGTTCAAAATATAGCACAATTTGAAAAATCACTATATATTAATTTGCCGCGCCCCCAATGGGCGTAGACATATAACTTTTTGATCGATCTTCTTAGAATCATAACATTAACTCACATGCAAAATTTCAGCTTTCTAGCTTTAACGGTGTAGAAGATACGTTTTTCCCGATTCGTCACGCCCCCAATTGGCGTAGATATATCCGCCATAGCTTTTTGAACTTGGGTTGTCACCCCGAGTATACATTCCAAATTGCAACTCTCTAGCTCATCATCTATTATGATAACTGGCCTATAATTCGGGAATATATATGAGTATATGTTTAAAATTTCAAGTCTCTAGCTCTAATAGCGCCGAAAAATATTGCGTTCATACGGACAGACGGACGGACAGCAAGACGGACATTGTACAAACCCAATATACTTTTTTCCCTTTGGGAACAAAGTATAAAAATTAAGAAATAATAGTTATTTTTTGAGTTATTAAAAAACAAATTATTTTTAAATATTAAAATTGATTTTCAATTTCAATTTCAATTTCAATTTTTATTATAAAAATCAAAAATAAAAGTTATGATTTGATTTTTATTTAAAAATGTTAATGTCAGATTGCATTAACAGGAGCTGCTCCTCCCTCACGTCGACATGCTATGCTATTGACAGTATTATGCGCTGTTAATTACATAACCCCGACTCCAGTTGTTCTACTGGTTCGCAATCGTGGATTATGCTTCCTACATTCTTTGCATTACTACTATACATTCAACTACGAAGACAAAAGACACAGTTTTTAACTACTCAATAAAGTCGAGGAAATACAACCACGACTTTGTACTCATCATCGGGCCGCCACTACAACATTTGGTCCTTCGAGCCGGATATCATCCACCCACAACACACACCAGCGTTCTTAGGCTTCGAGATAAGTACTCCAAACTTGCATTACCTAGTACCACTAACCATACAACACATAGACTGGACAACTAGAACAAACTTTTTTCACGCACCAAAATATGATCGAATTGCCGCTCAACTTCGTATTTGTTCGGTTTGGGTAATTCGAGCTCGGTCAGTCAACATTTGAAACGACGAATTCAGTGCGCTGTAAGTGCTCAACCCGCATGGTCGCATTTTCATATGAGCACATTCTGTGTACTATTTTTCTTTACTAAGGCCAAAGCCCACAAAAACAACGATCTGCAAATGTTGGGCCCTGCAATTGCTACAGGCAGTTGTTATGTGTCGCAATTGCTATGTGTCGCAATCTATATACATATATATATATATGCTTATATATATAGATACGTACCAACCTGCAAGATATCCATCACATGTCTATATATGTATGTATATCCTTATATATATAGATATGTACTAAACTGTGTCATTCTTGCACAAACATATCTACACTTGTATATATGTACATACCGCCGGCTGTGCGACATATATACATACACATACCCACATATTTTTTATATGTCAGCACTAGTTACCGTTTCGCCTATTCACGGCATCTTTTATTAATCAAAAAGAATAAAATAAACAATCAATATCCTTTGTAGTTTTTATATATTCTTTATTGGTTTGTTTTATTACATTTGCTTATAACTACGCGAATCACATATAATTATATATCAGCTGTTTATGTTACTGCCGATCCTCAGCTGTTTTCACTTCAGCACTTGCACCTATGTACGGACATACACAACAAATCAAATTTATTAAATAACAAACACAATATTCTTTGTTTTTAATTTATTTATTTTTAAATTTCGTATTTCTTCATAACATTCAATATTCATCTGTTTATTTATTTATGTGCTAATTGTGTTCTCAATTGTCTACTTGTACGAACATACGCATATTGTTAAAAATATGTATGTAAACACCGCTGAATGTCTATCTCTTTTCTAACATTACTCGCATGTTATGTTCTGTAAACTATAACGGACATTCTTTCGTTTTTGCTTTAATTTCATTTCGGCTGCCTGCGCTGCAGCATACATTCGTTATGTATTTTTAGTCTCTAATAAACCTCTGAATCGAATACATATACATACATAACATATAGAATATATGTTATTTTCTTTTAATTTTTCACTTGCGTCCGTACAAACAATTTAGCAACACAATTAACACGTCAAATAATCTATTCCGATTATATTTACTAAACACATAACACAAATTCCATAAAGAATTGTTTGTTTTTCTTACGTACAATCAGCTGTGTACTCAGAACAAATTACAAAACTATCGATAGCTCTTGCCGACCGCCACAATTTCTTTCGATAGTCGTTACACGATCAGAATGTTCTCACTTCCCGCATTCATCGTAATTCAAACAACATTTTAAATAAATTTTATAAGATAAAATAAATGTTGTTCGTCTTGTTTAAATTTTTAGTTTATTTCAAAATATAAAAGGAGATATACAATTTATAATTGAATTAAAATTAAAATCAATTCATTAATTATATATTAGTTAAATCATTCTTCTTTTTGTTCTTTTGATTAATAAGACGCTTTTATCTACTTATTTCTTCTCCGTTCTGTTGACAACTTCCTACTTTTTTCGTCAACTTCCTTATTTCGCGCTTTGAGCCATTTTCTGTCTCAATTACATAAATTTCGGTCAGCTTACTCTTAATTATTATCCATGTCCAATCGTACTAGCCGTGCACAGCTGAGTGTACCCGCTTCGCGCTTGATTAAACGCAGTTCTTCTGCATCCCCCATTCCGTCCAGGAAACCGCAAGCCACCAGCGCGTTTAAACGCAGTCCGGTCGTAACTCGATTCAGTCCAAAGCCTGCAAGTATCTCAGCAAACATGTCTCTGTCTGACTTTATATCCGTAGCTGATAGGCTCATCAAGTTTGAATCCCGCATCGCATATTCTAAGGATATTGGCTACACTCCGGTAGCTCAACTCTAAGCCTTAGAAATCCGACGGGATCGAGTCAAGGTCCTTTGGGGGAGGTCAGAAACAGAGTATGAAGCGTGTTCCAAAGCGCTTAGCCAGGGGGCTGGTAGTGGCGACGTTGAAGCCATGGAGGCAAAATTCGACCATTGCTATACTGTCTTTGAGCGGTGTACCGCCCAATTAAGCAGGCAGGTCGACGCCATTTCATCATCGAGTGCTCCGTCTGCCCCCCTTTCTGCTCCTTTCGCCTCTCCTGGAGGCTCTCAACTTCCACCAGTTGACATAAAAATATTCCATAGCGACTACTTGCGCTGGCCAACTTTCCGAGATCTTTTTACGGCCATCTACATAAATAATCCAAGTTTGACTCAGGTGGAAAAGTTATTCCACCTTAATTCCAAAACAGCAGGCGATGCCAACGCTCTCGTTTCAGAGTTTCCTCTTACAAACGACGGGTTTGCATCGGCTTGGAATTCGTTGTGTGACCGTTTCGAGAATAAGCGGCTGTTAGTCAACAGTCAGCTTAAACTCCTCCAAAATTTATCCAAGGTCACTAAAGAATCAGGCTCGGTTCTCAGAGAGCTGCATGGCACTATCAATAGGTGTATCACTGCACTCGAGCATGCTCAAATCTCTACAGAGAATTGGGACTGTATTCTTGTGTTCCTGTGCACATCCAAATTGCCGGAACACACTCGAACTCTCTGGGGGCTCTCGTTAATACGATAAACGGAAATTCCAGGCTGGCGGGATGTTAGTCACTTCCTTAGCGAACGTGCTCGTGCACTTGAAGCTATGAAAGGTGATCTTTCTACTCCAACAGTTCCAATCTCAATTCCGAGATCCGCAAACCCTGCTCGTCCAAACCGAGTCAAATCATTCCACACGCAAGTAGACACGAAACGCATGAAGTGCGAGCTGTCCTTGCAAGAGAACCATCCTAGTCCGAGTGAAATTATGCCGAACACCCAAGCGTATTTGGCTGCTAATACGCAAAGAGTCCACTTCGGAGCCACATATCCCGGCCTTGCTTTAGTCGACTCAGGGTCCGAAACAACTTTCATTTCTGAGCGACTGTTCCGTAAGATTAAGTTGCCTTTCACATCCGTGAAAACGCAGGTTTCCAGCCTAAATCAAGCGATTACGGCCAAAAGCTTTGCAACTTTGATATTGCTTCTCCGTTGAAACCGACATTGCGAATTAAAGCTTCCGCTCTCGTAATTCCAAAACTTTTCGGCAACCTCCCTTCGTCTCCGATTCCGCAACACTTGTTGAACATTCTTTCGAATATTCAGCTAGCTGACTCCGAGTTTCACAAGAGTTCGGAAATTGATATCCTTATAGGTGGGGATATCCTTCCGTCTATTATGCAGGGAGGTTGCAATCCTCAAATTTGTGGACCTCTACTAGGTCTAGAGACTGTTTTCGGTTGGGTACTTTCAGGCCCACTAACGCAAACGCCACCAGAAACTGTCTCCTCCTTCCCAACACAAGTTTTCGTCGGTTTCAACGCGCTCCGTCCATCGCTACACGATAAAAGGCTGAATGATATCCTTCATTCAGCCCCAACACCACAAGCAATCCATCCTCCGACGCCTTTCACCTTTCAGGTAAATCTCCCGTCATCCCAAGACAGCACACCATCCAGCGCCAATTCCTTCCGGTGTCGCGTGTGCAGAGGAGTCCACGCTCTTCGGAAATGCCGACGATTCCTGAAACTTCCGACGAAGGAACGGATTCGTGCGGTACTTACAACCAAGTACTGTACGAACTGCTTGGCTCACGAGCACTCTGGGCAATCCTGCCGTAGCAAAGGAGGGTGCAAAACATGTGGCCAGGATAATCACACTCTCCTGCACCTCCATGGATCAAAGCAGTTCGCCGCCTCAGCTCCTAGAGAGGCGGTCACCAATCCGCCCTAATTTTGCAATCCTTGCAAGGGGGGGAGAATGTTAATGTCAGATTGCATTAACAGGAGCTGCTCCTCCCTCACGTCGATATGCCATGCTATTGACAGTATTATGGGCTGTTAATAACATAACTCCGACTCCAGTTCTCCTACTGGTTCGCAATCGGGGATTATGCTTCCTACATTCTTTGCATTACGACTATACATTCAACTACGAAGACAAAAGAAACAGTTTTTAACTACTCAATAAAGTCGAGGAAATACAGCCACGACTTTGTACTCATCATCGGGCCGCCACTACAACAAAAAATTAAAATAAAAATTGAATTGTTATATCATTTGATACAAAGGAGCTAGATCATATATAGACCTATATATATGATCTACGCATTAATAGTATTAATTTAATACCTTTTAGATGATATATAATATGTATGTAAATATGTATTTGTGTGTGTAAAGTTTTCTCATCAAAACCCAAGTGGCCCACCAAGCAAGGCAGCGACACAGCAAGACGCATTGCGGGCGCACATACATACATACATATGTATGTATGTATGTATGTATGTATGTATGTATGTATATGTGTGCAAGCGTAGATCAGCCTGTGGCTGCAATCGTACATACATATTTGTGCATGTAAAGCTAATTGTAAAAGAGCTATGATTTCTAAAAAAAAAACCTAAAATGTTAAATAGAATATGTAGATCATATGCTGAAACTCTCATTACATTCCATTATATATTGTTGAGCTATCGAGATTTTTCGTATAGCTTTCGATTAAAAACACAATTTGATTAGCGAGTCTTAATTGTTTATTAGATGCGAGTATGTATGTATGTATGTAAATAGATATGTTAAAGAAAACGTTTCTTGTTAACAAGCGACAGCAAATATGCACACATTCGATCTACGCGAGCCGGTTGCTAAGACTGACCGCTGCGTGGGAGAACGAATGAACGTTAAAAAAGGAGAGCGCAATCTCTTTACAAAATTCTCTTAGATGCTAATAGGTTTGGCGAACTGCCGCTCTTAGTTCTTATAAAGCGCTGATTGCTGAGCCCAACATCCTCCCCCCGTTGAAGACTTAGTCTTAAACAGAATCCTTAAGGGGCAGCAAGCACAGCTTGTTTGTAGCTCTTCTTGTCTCGCCAGCTTCAGTTTTGAGCACGGCCACCCGTGCAACGCCGTCACGTCCAGGGATAAGTTCAGTTATTCTGGCCAGTGGCCACTTAAGCGGCGGAAGATTCTCATCCTTTACGAGAACTATGTAGTCAACCGCCAAACCAGACTTAGAAGTTCTCCATTTAGCCCGCTGTTGTAGTAAGTTGAGGTATTCGTCTCGCCAACGTGTCCAGAATAACTGCTGGAGATAGCTTACGCGCTGCCAGGCATCCAAGCGATTGAAATTGAGCCTCGTGAGGTTAGGCTCGCTGAAGGATGAAGGAGGACCACCGTTCAGGAAATGCGCAGGCGTCAGTACGTCCAAGTCTGCTGGGTGCTCTGAAATTGAAACTAAAGGGCGTGAATTAATGACAGCAGCAATGTTGCAGACCAGTGTGCGAAGCTCATCATAAGTTAGGACAGAAGGGCCAACAGATCGATAGAAATGATGCTTCGCCGTCTTCACTGCAGTCCCCCACAAACCTCCAAAGTGAGGAGATCGTGGAGGGATGAAATGCCATTCGATTGATTCCGCCAGGCAGAAGTCCTTCACAGCATTCTGGTTTGCGTCAGACAGGAATAGATGCTTCAGCTCCTGAAGCTGGTTGCGGGCGCCAAGAAAGTTTGTGGCATTGTCAGACCAAATTTGACTTGGTTTGCCTCTGGTGCATATAAACCTTTGGAGGGCATGCAAAAATGCCGTGGTAGTGAAATCCTTAACTAAATATGAGAACAAAAGTTGATCAGATGATGGACCCCATGCGAGGCCAAGTGTCTTAGTAATGTCACTGCCATCGTTGAACCTAATGAGTGATTCCTTGTCGCACTCTGTTACGCCGTCCAGCACCATGGGATGGCTTGAACACCACTTTCGCAACTTGAACTGGCCACATGCCAATATTCCAGCTGTTTCTTGCATGACGCGTCTTGCCTCTTGGAATGAATTTCCTCCAGAGATCAAATCGTCGACATAGAAATCGCGAAGTAATGCCTCGGAACCGACTGGGAAAGTATCCTTTTCATCTATGGCGAGCTGATGCATGGCACGCACAGACAAGAATGACGCAGGTTTTGTGCCATATGTGACTGTATCAAGCTTGAACACTTCTAACTCATCATCTGGTGAATTCCTCCATAGAATGCATTGCAGATAGCTGTCTGGCTCAGGCACCTTCACGCAACGATACATTTTGCAAATATCACCGGTGAGTGCAACTGGATAGGACCGGAAACGCAGCAATATGTCGATCATTTTCGGCTGAATGACAGAACCTGACATTAGAATGTCGTTCAGCGAATAACCAGTTGATGTAGCTGCTGATCCATCAAAGACGACTCGAAGTTTGGTAGTTGAGCTATCTTCTTTCAAAACGCAGTGATGAGGAAGAAAATATCTGCATTGATGAAATGAGCTGCGAGGAACGCGTGACATGTGACCCAGCTCAGAATACTCATCCAAGAACGCTGAATATTGAGACTTTATATGAGGCAAGCGATTCAATTTCTTCTCCAAATTAAGAAACCGCCGCAGCGCTTGCTGATAAGACTCTCCAAGAAGCTCGTAATTAAGCTTAACAGGCAAGCGTACTGAATATTGGCCACTGGGCAATCGTTTGTAATGCCTCACAAAATGCGCTTCGCAATCTGATTCCTCCTTGTTAATGTTTACGACAGGGTCGCTGCAGCTCTCAGTCTCCCAGAAACGACGAACAAGACTGTCCAATTGGATATCAGTAGCGAAGTCTGGACCTGGATCCGAAGACGTCTTTGAAACTATTAGTGTGGAATTGTGGCCGCTAGCTTTGCCCCCCGATACAACCCAACCAAGACGAGTCTTCTGCAGCAGTGGAAGCCCAGGCGCCAACTTGATTTGACCCACACAGAGCAAGTCATAGAAAAGGCTGACTCCGATAAGCAAATCTATTCGCTGTGGCCTATCGAAAGCTGGATCTGCCAAGACTATATTCTGCGGTATACTCCAATTGCTTGTATTTATATTAGAACTGGGCTGCCTGCCAGTTATATTTGCTGCTACCATGGCCGTTATGCTAGTCGCATACTCCGATGCGTGAGCTTGCAAAGTGAGGCAAATGGTGCTTCCATCGGTGGGAAAATTGGAGTCGCCTAAGCCACGTACAGACGCATATGACCTTGCTCTCTTAAGTTGTAGCAGATTGGCAAACCTGGCTGTAACAAGATGTACCTGGGAGCCTGAATCTAAGAGTGCACGACAAGGAACAAGCTCGCCAAACCCGATTCTTGACCAGAACCACTGCGGTAGCCAGAAGCGCAACATCGCTGTTCAGATCTTGAGCCAGGAGAGTAGTGGACGGAGCTGAGGGCTGAGTAGGAGTGATCTGCATCCCTGATGATGAGGATTGCTGATGGAACGGAGTTACTGCCTGCGATGTGCTGGAGTTGCCAAGGTGGAGAAGCGTATGATGCTTGACTCCACAGACCCGACAACTACGCGAGCCACATTGTCGCAACTGATGGCCGCCTTTCAAACAATTTAAGCATAGCCCAGCCTTCTTGACTTCATTCAGACGAAGAGTAGGCGATAGGTTTGCGAATCTTGAGCATTTATAGATTGTATGCTCAGGATCATTACAAAAAACGCAACTGTGTGCACTGTGGTCTGTTACAAGAAATGTGGACCGGCTGTTGGCCAATTTAGTGCTAGAATTCACCTGCTTACTGGATGAATAGTTATTTAGAGAGAATTCCATTGATTCCAAAGTGCGGCAGCGAAGCTCAAGGAAAGAGGCCACTTCTTCATATGCAGGTATATGGGACGCCATCTCCGAATCCTCCAATTTCTCTTCCCATTTAGCTTGTGAGGCCACATCAAGTTTCTGTAACAGCACCTGAGCAATGATGGCACTGGCTATTTGTTCTGTTGTGCCCAGGCTACTGAGTGCACGCATATGTACATTGAAGCTGTCGGACAATTCTCGCAGCTTGGCTATGGATCCATTTTCTACCCTTTTCAGCCCTAAGATCTTTCCGATGTGGGCTTGAAAAATTAAACGTCGGTTATCATATCTTTGTTTCAATAGCTTTATGGCCATCGTATAGTTGTCGTTAGAAATTTCCAAAGATCGAACTGTATCCAACGCTGCACCATCCAGACAAGACCGTAGATGCTGAAGCTTTTCCATGTTGCTGATTTCTGGCCTGCTATCAATGATTGTTGAAAACATTGAGTAGAAATCAGCCCAATTTGCATATCCACCGCTGAACGTAGGCAGCTTTAAAGGCGGCAATGCAGGTGCGGAATGTATTTTGGGAACGGAAACCTGAGTAGGGACGATCGGTCTACTAAACGTGGAACTATGAGGCATTTGAGCGGTACGACCTTGAATTTCTGACATTATTGTTGACTGCATGACCATTATTAAGTCATCGAAGTCAACGCGCAAATCGCTGCCCATCTCAGCAAAGTCAAGTTCCTCTAGAGTTTCATGGGCTTCACTAAAAGAATGGCTTAGCTTACCAATGTGCTCCAAAAGAACGATTAAAGTGCTGTCACTGTGATCGGCAAGCGCATCAGAATCAACCTTGGCTTGCAATCTTTTTACGCGTTCAAACACCGATTTCACTTTGAGCTTATAAAATTTCGCTCGCTCTTCGGGCGCAACTGTAGTAGCATTTAAGCTCGCCATGATGAGTAAAGCACACGAGAATTACCGATAGAGTTCACAGTTGCTGATATACACGGGCGCAAAACTCAGATTCTGAGTTTTTACTGATCACACCACAGAGTTTAGTTAATTGCCAATTATATGCCACTATTATTTCACCCAATTATTGCATGCGTATGAATTAGTGCGCACTGGCAACGTTATTATGGACGCGATAGTATTGCAGCCAAACCGAATGAGTGCAATGACAACAACAGAATTAACGGCAAGCACTGAGATTATGCACGCTTAATCGACGTATGCGTGCGAAGTTATAGAAACTCACAGTTCCGAAATTAGTTGCTATTAATTGTTTATTAACTTGTCACTTGTTACTTGTATGTACACCAATAAGTTATAACTAATGAGCACATATGTAGGTATGTCTGTAGAAATAAGTTTATACGCACTGTTTTTACGGACACCACTGTATTGCAAAACGAAACGAAAGAGTGTCTGGCGACTTTGCAAGAAGTAGCGGTAAAAAGGCAATTGCTATATAAACGGCATATTTGCACGACAATATATATGTATTTACGAAACTTAAATATATATATGTATATTTATATATATTTATATGTTTATATGTTTATGTGTTTATGTTGATATGCATATATGTAAGTACATGCATATGCATAGAGAGAAATCACGTCGGGGTCACCAAATGTTGAGCTATCGAGATTTTTCGTATAGCTTTCGATTAAAAACACAATTTGATTAGCGAGTCTTAATTGTTTATTAGATGCGAGTATGTATGTATGTATGTAAATAGATATGTTAAAGAAAACGTTTCTTGTTAACAAGCGACAGCAAATATGCACACATTCGATCTACGCGAGCCGGTTGCTAAGACTGACCGCTGCGTGGGAGAACGAATGAACGTTGAAAAAGGAGAGCGCAATCTCTTTACAAAATTCTCTTAGATGCTAATAGGTTTGGCGAACTGCCGCTCTTAGTTCTTATAAAGCGCTGATTGCTGGGCCCAACATATATTTTTAAAATTTTAAAACAATTAAAATAACAATGGAAATGCAAGCAACGTTGAGCAATGCAAATTAATTTTCGTATGCGTGTGCACATATACACACAAAAAATCTTGGGCCGTTTTCTATGTTGCTATGCGTGTATATTCTAAGAATCACAATTGTTTTTGAATTGCGTTAGAATTGTCTTTGAATTGTATTTGTATTTTCAGCCACTGCTTTAGTGTTTCTTTCGTATATGGCGAATTTCATTCGTTTTCGCTACTCTGCAGTTTAAGTGAGCCGTGGTGTAGATGGCTAGGCAGATGCAACGAATGTTAGGGTGTGGCAGGTTCTACTCTCGCCTAAGCCCTTCATAATTTCCTATTCTTATTTTTAATTTTTTTATAATTTCTTTCTTTTTTTTATTATTTATTCTTTTGTATTTGATACCTTTAAAAGTCAGTTGGTAGTTTAACTAATTGTGAATAAGTGCGTTTCTTTTTTTAATTTCAAATATTTAATAGCATCATTTCTGAAAGTGTTTTTGTTTCAATTATATTTTATTCCGTTAAGTCAACAGAAAATAATGAACAAAAAGTTTGCCCAAATAACAAAAGCACGCGACATCTGCGGGAAGAGTTTTCCTATATGTATGCACACATATACACAAAACTAGCCTAGCATGGTCTAAGAATTTAAACTTGCTAGATGGCGCTTTAGCAGTGAATTTATTTATTATGGCTATTACAGCTTTGAGTGGCATTGATATATTTCTTTTACAATTAAGAAGTGTCTGTGTTAATTAAGGTGATGCTTGTTAACCGAAGAACGTCTATTTGTTGGGTCTATTTTTAATGATATTTAATAATATAAAATTTTTCGACTTTCAACTAATATAAGCGCCATCTGTTATTATTTTTTTTTTTGGCAATGCCATGTATATATACATGTAAATACATATGTACATTTTGAACGTTACACGCATACATTCTTATGTATACTTTCTGCTTTATCCATATGGGTAATTCTCCAGAAAAGTCAACTTTTTGTCACGTTCGACACTGGTTTTTTGTAAATATCTTGAAAACGGATTAATTTTAGTACTAATCAAGAGCAATATATTTAACTATTTGTCAAGATAAAGAAGTTTTTTTGCCATTTTCAGCACTAAAATTTATGCATTTTCAAGATAATTACAAAAAAAAACAAACCACAGTACAGATTATTATTTTATTTTATTAAAATTGGGTTCAGGGTATTATCTAGTCGAGCATTCTCTACTAGAGTTTTCTTGCTTGTTTTATTTTTGCATTTGTGTTTCTGTCGGAGACAGCGAAGGTGACGGGTTGATGGTCAGTGAATATGTTTATTTCTTTGGTGCCATATAGATAGTTCTGTAGCTTTCCTAAGGCCCAGACAATAGCTAGTAACTTCCTTTCATTGGTAGCATAATGAGATTCGCTATCCTTAAGTGTTCTGGAAATCATGGTAATGGGTCTGCCTCCTTGCGACAAAACAGCCCCAATGCCATTCATAGAGGCATCAGTGGTCAGATCAAAGGGTTGCTTGAAGTCAGGGTACATGAGGACGACGTCTTCTGACGCTAGGATGTTCCTCAGACTCTCGAAAGCATTGCGTTGACTTTCATTAAACTCAACTCGGACCTGTTTGGACTTGTGTTTGTTTATAGAGCCATTTTCTCCTTTGAGTATGTTTGTTAATGGCCTAGCTATTGATGCAAAGTCTTTAATGAATATTCTATGATAGCTGCCCAGTCCGAGGAATGATCGCAAGCTGAATAAGTTTTCTGGCTCAGGAAATTTCTGTATGGCCTTCACTTTTTCGGGGTCTGTTTTAGCTCCATCTTTGGTCACTATAAAGCCTAAAAATTATACGCTTTCTTTAAAAAATGGTGTCTTTTTGGGCGACACGCATGTTGGCACTGCATAAGCATTATAAAACTGTGTCTATATGTCGCACATGATCGCTTTCGTTTTTTGAAAAGATTATGACGTCATCGAGTGTTCTCTGAGAACGTCATCGATTGCCCTCTGAAAAATGCTTCCGGCGTTTTTGAGTCCGAAATGCAATCGACAGAATTCGTATTTGCCGCCATTGACTGAGAATGAGGTTTTTTCACGATCGCGTTCAGCTAAGTAAGTTTGGTGATAACCCGATTTTAAATCTAGGGTTGTGAAAAATTGCCTTTTTTAAGTTTGCTAAAATCATAGGAATGCTTGGCATTGGGTATCGATCGGCTACTGTGCGCTCATTGAGCTTTCCATTCCAACCCAGGAGGGACTGTTGTATGGGGATCTGGATGGTCTGATAATGCCATCGTTTAGTAATTTTTGTATTTCTGTGTTTACGAAATCAGAAACTGCCGTAGGGTGTGTGTATAATTTAGAATATACCGGCTTATTATCTATGGTTCGAATAGTGGCAATGACAGAGGTATTGAAGGGTAATGCCTCGTTGGAGGTCGAAAATGCCTTGATCCTTCAAAATCATAGCCTTGAATTATTGTTTTACCCTACTAACTTCTATGTCAACATCCGTGAAGTTTAGACTTTCACATTTGTGATACTTTAACTTAGGGACTGTTATAATTTTTTTAATAACAAGTAAGAACGTTTCAGTTAGGAGCAACTAACTGCGAAATACTTTGTTGCCATAGGTGCATCTTATTTATTTAATAAACATTTAATTAACGAAATATTTCGGCAATTAGAAAACGTTCATGACAAGCAACAAACGTTTTTCCTATACATACATACAGACTTACACATGTACACACTATACGAGTATACACACAATTTTTTATGTATGCATACTAAAGTTTGCATGCCAGAATATTCTAAAGATTGTGACTGAATTGTGCATTTTTCGATCGTTACTTTAGTTTTGTCAAAATGCGCTCTAGCAATGCTTTATTTGGTTTTACTTAACACAGCTGATATCAGGGCAGTGGCGCTGGTGGCAAGCAAGCTATACTTAGGTGCGTGGGTTCGAATACCGCAGAAAACTTTTTTTTTTCAAAAATTATTATTTTTTAATTTTTTTTTATCTATATCTATATACATATATATATATATAAAACAAAGTCGGGTTTGTTAAGATACTTATAACTCAAGATCTGCTGGACCAATTTTCATGGTTTTTGATTTGTTGGATTAGCCCGAGTAGCAGAATATATCTTATAAATAGTGAAAAATTGATGAATACTTGCAAAATGCGTTATTTTCCTAATTGCACTCTGCTCAGTTCATTTCATGTTTTTTTCAAACGCTTAGTTCACTGTGACGCTTACTTCATTGTGAAATTGAGGCTAAAGTTATTAATTTCCTAACAGTTCAATACTGTGTTATCTCATATGCGGCAGTTTGTTAGTTAGTTTAGGAATGCCAGCGCCAAATCGCGGAATGAATAATGCATAATATAATTAATAGAGAATTAGAACGTGAACGTGAATATGATCCACATGAACTAATCCTTTCAGTTCAAACGAATGTACCACTGTTGAATCCTAAGCAGAGGGAAGTCTATGATACACTGGTTAATGCAATTGATGATGGAAATGGTGGCTTATTTTTTTGGATGCCCCCGGTGGAACTGGGAAGACATTCCTTATGTCATTGATTTTGGCCACTGTATGTGCGAGATCTGAAATTGCGGTAGCAATTGCTTCTTCTGGAATAGCGGACACATTGTTGGACGGATGCCGTACGGCTCACTCAGCGTTAAAATTGCCATTAAATCTTCAAACTAATGAACAACCGACATGTAACATTTCGAAACACTCAATGCAATGGCCAAAGTTTTAGTAACATAAAAAATTATCATATGGGACGAATGCACAATGGCGCACAAACGCGCATTGGAAGCACTAGACCGAACATTGAAAGATCTGCGCAATGACTCGAGATGTTTTGGTGGTTCAATGATTTTATTATCTGGCGATTTCCAACAAACACTACCAGTAATTCCAAGATCTACTGCTGCCGACGAAATATCTATCTGCTGATGATTTCTCGAAGCAATTGCTGAATATCGGTAATTGTCGTGCTCCTGTTGACGAATCGAGCGGTTTGATTTCATTTCCTCCAAATTTTTGCAATTTCGTCTCATCAAAAGATGAGCTTATCAACAAAGTATTTCCGGATATCATTGCTAACCACAAAAATACTAAATGGTTAAGTGAGCGAGCAATTTTGGCGGCTAAAAATAAAGATGTACATGACCTCAATTTTATAATTCAAAATCAAATCGTAAGTACTCTGTATTCATTCAAATCTATCGACTGTGTAACAAACGACGAAAAAGCCATAACTATCCAACTGAATTTTTGAACTCCTTTGTTTACCACCGCACAATTTACAACTGAAATTTAAACCAACCAAAACTGTGCAATCGAACTCGTTTGGTGATAAGAAAACTGATGAGTAAACTGATGAGTAATGTGGTTCACGCGTCGATACTCAAAGGAAAATTTAAAGATGAGGTAATTCTTATTCCAAGGATTCCGATGATCTCAACAGATATGCCCTTTGAGTTTAAACGAATTCAATTCCCGATTCGTGTGGCCTTCGCCATGACGATCAACAAATCACAGGGCCAATCCTCGACTATTTGTGGCCTCAATCTAGAAAATGCGTGTTTTTCTCATGGTCAATTGTACGTGGCTTCCTCATGTGTTGGCAAACCATCCGCATTATTTGTTCTTGCACCTGACCAAAAAACGAAGACTGTCGTTTACCACAAGGTGCTTGAATGAAATGAAATAAAATGTTTCCTTTTCAAATATAAAAATAATTTTTCTTCATCTTTTAATCCCCACACGAAATGTTACAAAAAACGAATCCATCTGGTGGCGAAACGGAGTTCGCCGGGTTTGCTAGTATCAGTATATTTATTATAAAATGCTTGTTGCAAATTGATAATAATTTACAAACATACGCATATGAATTGTGCATTTAAGCAAAAACTAAAACAACTTTTCCGATTTGCCACTCTGCGTGGCAAGCAGCTTTTCTATGCATAGATATGCGTAGATATATCCGCCATAGCTTTTTGAACTTGGGTTGTCACCCCGAGTATACATTCCAAATTGCAACTCTCTAGCTCATCATCTATCATGATAGCTGGCCTATAATTCGGGAATATATATGAGTATATGTTTAAAATTTCAAGTCTCTAGCTCTAATAGCGCCGAAAAATATTGCGTTCATACGGACAGACGGACGGACAGCAAGACGGACATTGTACAAACCCAATATACTTTTTTCCCTTTGGGAACAAAGTATAAAAATTAAGAAATAATAGTTATTTTTTGAGTTATTAAAAACAAATTATTTTTAAATATTAAAATTGATTTTTATGATAAAAATTTAAAATAATTATTACAAATCCATTTATATATAAAAATCAAATCATAACTTTTATTTTCAATTTTTATTATAAAAATTTTATTTTAAAAATGTTAATGTCAGATTGCATTAACAGGAGCTGCTCCTCCCTCACGTCCACATGCTATGCTATTGACAGTATTATGCGCTGTTAATTACATAACCCCGACTCCAGTTGTTCTACTGGTTCGCAATCGTGGATTATGCTTCCTACATTCTTTGCATTACTACTATACATTCAACTACGAAGACAAAAGACACAGTTTTTAACTACTCAATAAAGTCGAGGAAATACAACAAAAGAAAAATAGAACACAGAATGTGCTCATGAAAATGCGACCATACCGGTTGAGCGCTTACAGCGCACTTAATTCGTCGTTTCAAATTTTGACTGCCCGAGCTCGAATTGCCCAAACCGAACAAATACGAAGTTGAGCGGCAATTCGATCATATTTTGGTGCGTGAAAAGTTTGTTCTAGTTGTCCAGTCTATGTGTTATATGGTGCATATATACTGGCACTTCTCATCCGCCATATTTTCATGTATATATGAACTAGTGATGTAAAAAATCATCGATGCATCGAGCATCAATGTTTTTTTTTACTGATTTTTCCGATGTTTTTCGATGTTTTCGCTGATACCGATGTTGAGCGATGCATCGATGTTTTGCAAAACATCAATGGTTTAATTTCATAATAACATAACATTGCCATTTTGTGATCAGTGAACAGCAAACTTTAAAATTTTAGTGATCCTTCGGCATGTGCCAACGCACTTATAAAAATTAAATCCTTATTTAAACCAATGAAGTCATACCACAGACTATCGTGAGCTCCATATCTTTTTGGGAGCTTGCTCAACGTCATAATCCGAATGTGGACATGGGTTTAGAAATAACTGCTTATCTTCAAATGCAGTTAATCGCATTCGAAAGCGACCCCTTATGTGTTTGGGAAGGTATGAAAAGTACCTATCCCAACTTATACAAAATTGTAAACAACATTTTGGAGTTTAAAAAACATGAAATATTCGTTTTATTGTCAAACGGAAATGTTTTAAAACATTGGCCATACATCGATGCATCGAATTTTCAATCCGATGTGTCAACCCAACATCGATGTTTGATTTTGAACACATAGATGGACAACGACATCGATGTTTTCATTCAAATTTACATCACTAATAAATACCTTTAATTCCTGGGAAATCAAATATTAATAAATTATTAATATTTGGCAGCGTGAATGTGGAAAGAAGATCGTGTTCTTGCTGCTTAGGTGCTTTTATGTTTTTCGGCGAAAATAAAATCTCATCTTTTATTGCACCTAAAGTTGGCTGCACTTCGATCTTGTAGCTGCTGAATAAGCTCAGCTAAGCCTAGATCTGCTGCTAAGCATGCGCGACAGAAAGCTTTCGCTCCACCCGCCTAAGCTTTTAGGATGCATTCTAAAATGCATTCTGCTTCGTAAGCTTCGAAACTTCAAAGCTCCCTAAAGTTTCTGTTTTGTTTACGCTTTATTACGATCAAGGCCATAATAATCGTTTAGCTTATGGATGCATATCTGCGACCATTACAGTTTTTTCTTCTTCTCATCTATTATGACTATATTATTTTATATTTATATCCTGAAACCATAGAAAATGGGAAATCAGGGTATAATGGTTTTGTTGTTGTATGTAACAGGCAAAAGGCATGTCCGACCCCATAAAGTATATAACTAAAAATTCAAATTAAATTTTTATTTAAAATAAAAAAAATATTTAAAAGAAAATCATTTTATTGACATCGAAGTTAGATTAGAACTAACTTAAGAATAAGTGTACAAGAATATTTATAGCTAAGCTGCTGCCGCTGCTGTTGACATCACTCTTCTAATTTCTTCGTGTTGTTGATGTTTATTTCTGTGAGCATCTGCAATGAGAGGACTCGACCTTGTTTGCTTCCGTCATGATTTGGAATAACGGTGGGGTGGAATCTTCGTAAGACATCACTTATGCTTCGTATACGTTGTCTTCGATGCGTACCGTGGAATTTTCGAATTGTACCAAGAATGTACCATGGAGTTCTACTTCTTCGTCGATTTTAATCATTCCTTCGAAGTCGCTGAACAGTATTGTTCCGACAAACAGTTCTTCGTGACCTGAGCCCATTGAAAATGGAAAATCAGGGTATAATGGTTTTGTTAAAAGTATGTAACAGGCAGAAGGAGGCGTGGCAGACCCCATAAAGTATATATACTCTTGATCAGGGTGACGGGAAAAGTTGATATAGTCATGTCCGTCTGTCCGTCTGTCCGTCCGCCCGTCCGTCTGTCCGTCCGTCCGTCCGTCCGTCCGTCCGTCCGTATGTATGAACGCATCGATTTCCGTAGATACAAAATCTAGAGAGTTCATTCTTTTTTTATACTTTGTTCCCGAAGGGGAAAAAGTATATTGGGTTTGTGCAATGTCCGTCTGTCCGTATGAACGCAATATTTTCCGGCGCTACTAGAGCTAGAGACTTGAAATTTTAAACATATACTCATATATGTCCCCGAATTATAAAGGGTTAAAATTTTTCCCGATCCGCCCACTAGGGGCGTGGCAAATCGGCAACGAAGTTTGTTGTGGCCAACTGTATAATTCATGCATATAATAGCTTAGTAGTAATTGCTAAGATGGCAGAAAGCATTTAAACATATATATAACAAGTAAGAAGGCTCTAGTCGAGACGGCTCGACTACGAGATACCCTGACCCTGCCAAAAAAAGTGATACTCTTCTTCTTTACGCACTTATGAGCGCGCGCTCTGCTAACTGCGCAGTTGCTGCCGTGGCTTGGGGGTGCGTTGGGCTGAACTTTGGACGCCTTTAACTCCATTTCTAGATGGACTATCTTCATGAAATTTTTAGAGTAGATTAGGAGTAACTAAATGTATCTATGTATCGCTAGCTAAAACGGTGTAGAAGTTATGCCCAAAAAACAAAAGCAAAAAAAAAATGTCAACGAATTTTCTCGTACTGCGTAACTAACATACGAGTATTCATGTAAAATTTCAGCTCTCTAGCTTTTGTAATTTCCGAAATCTCGACGTTCATAAGGACGGACAGGGCTCAATCAAGTTATTTTTTTATGCTGATCAAGAATATATATACTTTATGGGGTCTGCGACGTCTCCGTCTGCCTGTTACATATATTTTCACAAAACCATTATACCCTGAATTGCTCTTTTCAATGGGTTCAGGGTATAAAAATATTAATGAATTTAAAAATAAAATTTATAAGTTTTCGATTAATAAATAAAATTTTCCACCGGGATTCGAACCCAGGCCTTTTTTGAAAATAACATGTAATCGTTAGCTAAACCTAAATACAAAGTTCACTGCTATATAACTTGGATGTGTATACATGTAGAAACATCTGTGTACACACACATGCATACATATATGCATATATCCGTATATAGAAAAATTGCTTGCTCACGGCAGCGTGGCAAATCGGAAAAGCAGTTCTATTTTTAAATGCACAATTCATATGCGTATGTTTATAAATTATTATCAATTGGCAGCAAGCATTTTATAATAAATATACAAATATAAAACAAGTAAGAACGTTGCAGTTAGGCGCAACTAACAGCGATATACTTTGTTCCCATAGGTGCATCTTATTTATTTAATAAACATTTAATTAACGAAATATTTCGGCAATTAGCAAGCGTACATGGCAAGCAACAAACGTTTTTCCTACACATACATACAGATTTTCACATGTACACACTATACGAGTATACACACAATTTTCTATGTATACATACAAAAGTTTGCATGCCAGAATATTCTAAGAATTGTGACTGAATTGGGAATTTTTCGATCGTTACTTTAGTTTTGTCAGAGACGCTCTAGCAATGCCTTATTTGGTTTTAGTTAACACAGATCATATTAGGGCAGTGGCGCTGGTGGTAAGCGCTATGCAAGCTATACTTAGGTGCGTGGTTCGAATCCCGCAGAAAACTTTTTTTCAAAAATTATTTATTTCTTGTTTTTTTTATATTTGTATATTTATTATAAAATGCTTGCTGCCAATTGATAATCATTTATAAACATACGCATATGAATTGTGCATTTAAGTAAAAACTAAAACTGCTTTATGCTTTCCGATTTGCGACGCTGTGTGGCAGGCAGTTTTTCTATGCATGCATATATGTATGTATGTATATGTACGTGTATACACATCCAAAAGTGTATACATATTGCAAGAATTGCGATTGTATTGTTTTGTGTCGTCACAAGCTGCTGATCAGCTGACGAGCATTTAAGTAAAAACTAAAACTGCTTTATGCTTTCCGATTTGCGACGCTTTGTGGCAGGCAGTTTTTCTATGCATGCATATATGTATGTATGCATGTGTACGTGTATACACATCCAAAAGTGTATACATATTGCAAGAATTGCGATTGTATTGTTTTGTGTCGTCACAAACTGCTGACCAGCTGATGAATTTATTTAGGTTTAGCTAAAGATTACATGTTGTTTTCAAAAGACCTAGGTTCGAATCCCGCTGGAAACTTTTTATTTATTAATCGAAAACTTTTAAATTTTATTTTTTAAATTCATTAATATTATTATATTTATGTTAAAATGCTTTCTGCCATCATAGCAATTGCTACTAAGCTATTATATGCATGAATTATGCAGTTGGCCACAACAAACTTCTTTGCCGATTTGCCACGCCCCCAGTGGGCGTAGACGCATAATTTTTTGCCAGTTCTTAGAAAGAGTTCTTAGAAAGATGTCTGCAAAATTTGGTTGCTTACATTCCAAAAATGCGAAAATTACAGGGTATTTTTCGATATGCCACGCCCCCAAAGAGGCTGAAAAATTATGTTTGGGGCATCGATATAGAAAAACTTTAGTAACTCAACCATCCAATTTTCAAGCTTCTAGCTCTAAAACTGTAGGAGATATACGCTTTTGCGGTTTGCCACGCCCCCTGTGTGCGTAGATATATCTACCATAGCTTATTAGTCTTGGGTTGTCAACCCAAGTATACATGCAAAATTTCAAGTCTCTAGTGTTAATAGTGTTCAAAATATAGCACAATTTGAAAAATCACTATATATTCAGGTCCGATTTGCCACGCCCCAATGGGCGTAGACATATAACTTTTTGATCGATCTTCTTAGAATCATAACATTAACTCACATGCAAAATTTCAGCGTTCTAGCTTTAACGGTGTAGAAGATACGTATTTCCCGATTTGCCACGCCCCCAATGGGCGTAGATATATCCGCTATAGCTTTTTGAACTTGGGTTGTCACCCCGAGTATACATTTCAAATTGCAACTCTCTAGCTCATCATCTAGTATGATAACTTGACTATGGGCGGAAGAGTTTTCCGATTTGCCACGCCCCTAGTGGGCGGATCGGGAAAATTTTAACACTATAATTCGGGGACATATATGAGTATATGTTTAAAATTTCAAGTCTCTAGCTCTAATAGCGCCGGAGAATATTGCGTTCATACGGACAGACGGACGGACAGCAAGACGGACATTGCACAAACCCAATATACTTTTTCCCCTTCGGGAACAAAGTATAAAAATTGAAAAATAATAATTTTTTGAAAAAAGTTTTCTGCGGGATTCGAACCCAGGCACCTAAATATACATAGCTTGCATGGCGCTTACCACCAGCGCCACTGCCCTGGTCTGAGCCTTCTTAATAGTGATGTAAATTTGAATGAAAACATCGATGTCGATGGCCATCTATGTGTTCAAAATCAAACATCGATGTTGGGTTGACACATCGGACTGAAAATTCGATGCATCGATGTATGGCCGATGTTTTAAAACATTTCCGTTTGACAATAAAACGAATATTTCATGTTTTTTAAACTCCAAAATTTTGTTTGCAATTTTGTATAAGTTGGGATAGGTACTTTTCATAAATTCCCAAACACATAAGGGGTCGCTTTCGAATGCGGTTAACTGCATTTGAAGATAAGCAGTTATTTCTAAATCCATGTCCACATTCGGATTATGACGTTGAGCAAGCTCATAGTGGTGGTCCCAAAAAGATATGGAGCTCACGATAGTCTGTGGTATGACTTCATTGGTTCAAATAAGGACTTAATTTTTATAAGTGCGTTGGCACATGCCGAAGGATCACTAAAATTTTAAAGTTTGCTGTTCACTGATCACAAAATGGCAATGTTATGTTATTATGAAATTAAACCATTGATGTTTTGCAAAACATCGATGCATCGCTCAACATCGGTATCAGCGAAAACATCGAAAAACATCGGAAAAATCAGTAAAAAAAACATCAATGCTCGATGCATCGATGATTTTTTACATCACTACTTCTTAATTAAAACCAAATAAGGCATTGCTAGAGCGCATTTTGACAAAACTAAAGTAATGATCGACAAATTCACAATTCAGTCACAATTTTTAGAATATTCTGGCATGCAAACTTTTGTATGTATACATAGAAAATTGTGTGTATACTCGTATTGTGTGTACATGTGTAAGTCTGTATGTATGTATAGGAAAAACGTTTGTTGCTTGTCATGTACGTTTTCTAATTGCCGAAATATTTCGTTTATTAAATGTTTATTAAATAAATAAAATGCACCTATGGGAACAGAGTATTCCGCAGTTAGTTGCGACTTGCAACTTCTTACTTATTTCATTATATGATGCACATTAGTCTCTTATAGCATAAATGGATTTCTCGCATTTTACAATATTTTCAAATTTTATTTCATTAATATAATTTTTATACCCTGAGCCCATTCAAAATGGAAATCAGGATATAATGGTTTTGTTAAATGTATGTAACAGGCAGAAGGAGGCGTGGCAGACCACATAAAGTATATATATTCTTGATCAGGGTGACGAGAAAAGTTGATATAGCCATGTCCGTCTGTCCGTCCGTCTGTCCGTATGTATGAACGCGTCGATTTCCGAAGATACAAAAGCTAGAGAGTTCATTCTTTTTGTATTAGGTCCGTATATTGCACGCGCAGTACGAGTTTGTTTCAGGAATTCGATAACTTGTATATTTGTAAAGTTATCGATAAATTGATTTATCGGGAACCAGTTATAAGATTCTAGCTAATTCATCTTTAGAGTTAGAGTCTCTAAGTCTTCTGCATATATTTAGATACTAATTTAATACAATTTCGGTTTTTGTCAGATTTTGGATTCCGGTCCCCACTTCGCCCCACCACCTTCAAATGTGAAAAAACTGCATTTCAAATACTAGAGGCATGCAGTTTGGTTTAGCACATAGATATGAATATCATAATCATAATCTGAACATATCAATATGATTGTCCATCTAGAAACAGAATTATTAATCATCAAAGTTTTTTCATCAAAACCCATGCGACGCTTGCTGCTGCAAAGCAGCGAGACAGCAAGCTGCCTGCAATGCTTACAAACATACATGCTTTCAAGCATAGATCAGCGTATGTATGTTCTCGTGTTTTTGCATGTAACACGCGTCGAGAATCGAAACGAAGCATTCTTGGAATATTATTCTTTCAAAGAAGGGCTCAGGGGATTTCGTAGCAGAGCAGTCTCGACTACAGCTTTCTTACTTGTTTCTTTTTATTGGTTTTATTAACATAGTAGTACAAACTTCGTTTGAAATTAAAGGCATGTTGATTATATAGAGTATGTTCTTTCTGTTAATTTCAATTTTTACTTGACTGAACTCTAACAATTCTTCTACATTTAAAAACATGATTTTTTCTTTTTCTAGTATTTGCTTTATTATTTTGACTAATTTCAATTTTTTACTTGAGGTCTGCGTTATTTCAGTGATCCTGTCTTTTAATACCCTGTTAATAACTACTTGTTTAATATTTTCTAGTTTTTCGTTTATTTTAGTAATTATGACCTCATGGTCACTGTCGTCCGTTGTACCGACCAACCATTTCCATGCTGTTCCTAATGCATTCATTGCTCTTGCCACTGTTATGGAGGGTTTGAGTTTAGTGTTTCTAGTGTTTCTTCGAAGGTTCCGAACATTTTTTCATGTTCTGAAATATCGAATACATGGATAATTTTAAAAGTTCCGTTCTGCATTAATGAGGTTCCTGTTTTTATTGGAATTAACTGAGAATGTGAGTAGTCCAGGATTGTGTTTAAGCCTAACCATAGTGGTGAAAAAATCCTGTAAATTAATTTCGAATATTATTTTTGTGTACAATCTTTCTTGAAACTGTCATAATAGTTGACTACCTGTTTTCTGCTAATGTTTCTTTTTATACCCTGAGCCCATTGAAAATGGGGAATCAGGGTATAATGGTTTTGTTAAATGTATGTAACAGGCAGAAGGAGGCGTGGCAGACCCATGAAGTATATATATTCTTGATCAGGGTGACGAGAAAAGTTTGTTTGAACGCGTCGATTTCCAAAGATACAAAAGCAAGAGAGTTCATTCTTTTTGTGCTAGGTCCGTATATTGCACACGCAGTACGAGTTTGTTTCAGAAATTAGATAAATTGTATATTTCCAGAGTTATCGATAAACGGATATATCGAGAATCTGTTATAAAATTCTATCACTAACCATACAACCACTAACCATACAACACATAGACTGGACAACTGGTACAAATTAATGTGCACACTTATTTTTTGACTTTAGAACCCCTCTAGCTTCGTATTTGATCGGGTTTTTACTTTTAGGGTCGGGAGAGAAAAATTGCTGATGGCAAAATCATTCCGCTTCGAGCGCTCGACGGTGACGGTCGATTTTCCAAAAATGCCTGACATGTGCCGCTCTTTCCCTTGCTCTCTTTCTCTTTCTGCCCCATGCTTTTTACTCTCTGCTCTCTGCTCTCTTCTCACAAAAATATATGTATGCTGGCACAAACAGCAAGCAGCTCACAAAAATTGAAATTTCTTCTCGACTCGCGGGTCGCGATCCCATTGGTTCCCTTCTGAGCGAAGAGTATACCGAATTCTCAAACTGCTTTGCCATGCTCATGCAAAATGTTAGCGTTTTTATGATTATTTGTGGAAAGGGTATGAAAGTGTTGATGTGCATAACGAATATTATTTCCGTATGACCATACACACACACATTAACACTTCCTCGCTATATGTGTAAGCATTTATGTGCTTGTGTGCGATAGATATTCTTGCTGCTTGTAGCACTATTAAAACCCCCAGCAGTTGATATTCGTTCGGTTGGGTAGCGATGTGAGCTTGCATACACACACACATTTACACTTCCTTGCTATATGTGTAGGCATTTATGTGCTTGTGTGCAATATTCTTGCTGCCGCCTGTAGAGCATTTTTAGAACCCCCAGCAGCAGTTGATGTTCGTTCGGTTGGGTAGCTGCTTTGAGCTTGCATACGCACACACATTCACATACACATTTACACTTCCTTGCTATATGTGTAAGCATTTATGTGCCTGTGTGCGATACACTTGCTGCATGTAGCAATTTTAATTTCCCAGCGATTGCTGTGTGGTAGCTGTTGTGAGTCTACACACACATACATATGTGTACGTTTGTGATGTGATAATCACAATCGCCGGGTATCACTTGTATAGGCATTTGAATGAATGCTCTGCCTGGGGCATTTGCATGTTTCGTGCATGGGTCTCGAATATTGGGCGTGTGCCGCCTACCTCAATTTTGAATTAAGTGAACGATTTTGGGTTCGAATTGCAGGAGAGGTCAATTATTTTTATTACCTGTTGATCTGTTATCATTCAGCAAGAATATTGCACACAAGCACATAAATGCCTACTCATATAGCAAGGAAGTGTAAATGTGTGTGTGTATGCAAGCTCACATCGCTACCCAACCGAACGAATATCAACTGCTGGGGGTTTTAATAGTGCTACAAGCAGCAAGATCGCACACAAGCACATAAATGCTTACACATATAGCGAGGAAGTGTAAATGTGTGTGTGTATGGTCATCGGGAAATACTATTCGTTATGCACATCAACACTTTCATACCCTTTCCACAAATATTCATAAAAACGCTAACATTTTGCATGAGCATGGCAAAGCAGTTTGAGAATTCGGTATACTCTTCGCTCAGAAGGGAACCAATGGGATCGCGACTCGCGAGTCGAGAAGAAATTTCAATTTTTGTGAGCTGCTTGCTGTTTGTGCCAGCATACATATATTTTTGTGAGAAGAGAGCAGAGAGTAAAAAGCATGGGGCAGAAAGAGAAAGAGAGCAAGGGAAAGAGCGGCACATGTCATTCATTTTTGGAAAATCGACCGTCACCGTCGAGCGCTCGAAGCGGAATGATTTTGCCATCAGCAATTTTTCTCTCCCGACTCTAAAAGTAAAAACCCGAGCAAATACGAAGCTAGGGGGGTTCTAAAGTAAAAAAATAGGTGTGCACATTAATTTGTACCAGTTGTCCAGTCTATGTGTTGTATGGTTAGTGATTCTATTTAATTCATCTTTAGAGTCTTTTGCATATATGTATATAGATACTAGTGATGTAAAAAATCATCGATGCATCGAGCATCGATGTTTTTTTTTTACTGATTTTTCCGATGTTTTTCGATGTTTTCGCTGATACCGATGTTGAGCGATGCATCGATGTTTTGCAAAACTTCAATGGTTTAATTTCATAATAACATAACATTGCCATTTTGTGATCAGTGAACAGCAAACTTTAAAATTTTAGTGATCCTTCGGCATGTGCCAACGCACTTATAAAAATTAAATCCTTATTTGAACCAATGAAGTCATACCACAGACTATCGTGAGCTCCATATCTTTTTAGGACCACCACTATGAGCTTGCTCAACGTCATAATCCGAATGTGGACATGGATTTAGAAATAACTGCTTATCTTCAAATGCAGTTAACCGCATTCGAAAGCGACCCCTTATGTGTTTGGGAAGGTATGAAAAGTACCTATCCCAACTTATACAAAATTGCAAACAAAATTTTGGAGTTTAAAAAACATGAAATATTCGTTTTATTGTCAAACGGAAATGTTTTAAAACATCGGCCATACATCGATGCATCGAATTTTCAGTCCGATGTGTCAACCCAACATCGATGTTTGATTTTGAACACATAGATGGACATCGACATCGATGTTTTCATTCAAATTTACATCACTAATAGATACTAATTATTTGAATACACGTGACTGCGGTGGTGTTCAGTTCAGTATTAACTTTATTCTTCTGAGACCGGGTTTTTTATACCTAGACTCATGCGTAATTTCATCCCTTAAATCTAGTGTACATAGTGCTGAGTTTGTAAGTCTCAGCATTGGTCTATTGCTTATCTTAGTTTATAGCTGAGTTTGTTTGTATATCTTATCGCTAAGGGATAGGGTCAGTGTTATGTCTATTTATAGTCCACACATGTGGCCCTTTTGTTAATATGTTGCACTACCTGCTAGTTGTGAGTGCGTAGGATATATGTATATGCTTATATTTTGTGTATTAGGTATCTTCATGCCTGAATATTCTGCGGGGGGCCAGATAAGTGTGGTAACTATTCAAACTGAGTATGTTTGCGCTGGTGGTGGTTCCCATGCCAAGTATAGTTGAGACTCTTTGAAATGTATACGCTTCTTATTGATGACGTTAATTTTTTCATCTGCTGAGACGGTGATCTCTTGCGGCACTGATTCCGATGCCGATGCCAAAATCTCCAAATGGAAGCTATGTCCACTTTCATGATGATGCTGTCGTTCGGCAGCTGTTGTAGTGGATTTTGGGTTCTTTCGGTATAGTACTGTTGCTGCTATACCCGGTGAAGTTCTCGACCGATGTAGCTATGGTGTTTGCAGCTTCCGTCTTCGAGGCAGTTGCCAGATTTAATTGCTCTGCTGTGATCTCAAAAGAAGAATTTGGGTTAATAATATAATTTTTACCATCAGTTAGATTTGCAGACGCAGTCGCAGTTTCCGTGGAAGTTGTGTCATCTGTCGTGCTGCTAACAGTGGCAATATAATTAAATGGTTGAATGGCCAATTGGATATCTGTTGATTTATCTTCAGCGGTACTCAACGTTGATGTCGATGTTGAAGATGTGGCAACACTCTCGCTTCCATCTTTTATAACCTCAGACTCTTGAGGTTGATCCTTTATTTGATTTGGTAGTGAACAGACTTCACTTACATTTGTTTTGCTTGTTATATTTCCCCCCATGTGGAGACCTTCCAGCGGGGAGAAAACAATTGCATCCAAAGCATCCTGATATTCTAGCTTCTGATCAGCGGTGACGTTGTCATTGTAAACGGAGGTGCTCACGAACTTGTTGATACTGCCTTCATCGTTGTTCTTCGGCAGTTCCGTGTCCTCTGGCTCTTTAACGATATAGCGTTTGTAGCGTTTACATAAGTAGTCCCACGCTCCATTGTTGTTAGCCGATTCAAATGTGAAATGGCTTATGACCTTTTGGCCGTCTCCTCTGAGCAGTGATGCCAATTTTTTTTTTAAAAAAGGCAAAACTGTCCGTAAAATACGGAAAAAAAGGCAGAAAATCTAAAGAAAAAGGACAGAAAACAGGACAAAAACATTTTTTTTCTTTTTTATTATAACAATTTCAAGGCATTGTCACGCGCACGCGCCAAGCACTCTTCTGGCAACTTATAGCTAATACAACACAAGTTGTGCTTGGGACATTCCGGAGGCTTAAAGCATATTTTATTTTTTTGGGCAAAATACGATGCGTTTTGCATATGTTCGCGAATTTGGTAAATTTTGCAATTTATACTGCATTTGCAGTATTTGCAGTACGCCTTATTATTGTCGTTCTCATCCCGGGCTATCCACAACTTGAAATCTGGCTGCTGTAGCCAGCAATCCAGAAATTTTTGTTTATAGATCTCCTTGGGCATTTGATCACTCTTTTCAAATTCAATTTTAGTTAAGAAACGATATCGATAATACATATAAACCTCCTACACTATCAGTTTATCACTGTTATACTTATTTTGGCGCTGTTCCTAACCAAATATCGGTACACAATTTAGTATATTTTATGCTAAAGTTCTGTTAAACTGCTCTGCAATGTTATTTAATAAAATTCTGTTGCATCAACAACCGATCAACTGGGAAAACAACCAACCAACTGGGAAAATATGAACACGATTCGCATTCACAAAAAAAAAAGGACAGATTTCCGGATAGGGGATGTTTGATATTTTTTCCGGACAAAGCGCTTAAAAACAGGACAGATCTGTCCGGAAATAGAACAAATTGGCATCACTGCCTCTGAGGTATAATTTTAGGTACATCAGCTTAGTCATGTCGCTGATATCCTTCCTGTTGTGAATTATATTGGAGAATTGCTCGAAGAATGTAGGCCACGCCTTCGGATTTCCATTAAAATGAGGAAGTTTCAGTCTCGGTGGTTTTGGGACGCCTTCTTTTTTACCGTCTAAATCCTTTATTTTTCTGTCAAGTCTTTTTGACAGTACGTAGACTTCTCCTTCCAATGCGTCCATGCCCTCGTTTTCGTCGGTAGGTTTATTATATTTCACCTCCAAATCTGTAAGCGTTGACTGAACTTTATTCCTCAAGAAATTCAGTTTGTCAAGAAAGGCAAGAATTTCTTCGTGGTTGCTGATCCTCTAGATTGGCATACACTTCTTCAATGTGCTGCCTTACTGTTAGAGCTTTCTTGTCCACAAGTTCTACTAACACATCCGTTGGGCTGGGGTTGCTACGTGGAAACATTACTTCTTTAGCTGTTTCCGGTCACATTTCCCACATTTTGCTCGTTGGCTGATCGGGTCTATGGCGTGGCCGGCAACTTCGACCTTCAGAGACTCTACATAAGTCCTGACTTTTGCCATTATATCCTCGTATATTCTGTCCTGAAAATATCGATGATCGGTGGCACCCACTCTCACCAGCGCTAAGTGATTGGCAGTGAATTCTGCAGCCAATCCATCTACGACTGATAGGGCATCCTTTTTTTGCTATCGCCTGCAGGATGTTATCGTGAATTTCTGATTGCTTTGTTAGCAATTTAAGAATTTTTCCTGACAGCATCTTGAGTTTTTTTTTTTAGATTTAGATTTAGATTGTTTTGATCGCCTGGTTGACCTTGCTGTGCCTCTACTCACAGCTTGAATTGGTAAGTCAAAGTTAATGAGTCTCTAAAATCACAAAATTTTTTCACTTCACTGTGTTTGGTAGTCTTGCGGTTCGGATCAAAGGACCTTCATGGTCCTGGAGTTATTCGGCTCTTCCTGTCGCCAATTTTGTTGACCGTGTTTTCATTCGATGTATTGGAGGCTCCGTTTGCTTATCATTGTCCTGAGTTGGTAACAAACAGATGATGTTTATTGATATTTTGACCTCACCCATATTAGTTTTTATTGTTACTACACGACCTTTATTATCTTGTCCTATGGTAGTTTTTGTAATCTTTTCCATCGGTCATCTAGCTGGATGCGTCTTTTCTTGCTTTAGTAGAACAAGTTGGTCTTCCTTTATGTTGCCGAAAACAACCCATCCAAGTTATGTTTTTTGTCCCAGAATTTCGTCGATTTTCTTTAATTTTTCCAACATTATTAGTGGAAGTAAATCAACGCCGATGATTACATCAATTCGACTAGGCTCGTTGAAGTATGGGTCTGCTAGCTCGCAGCCCATCCAATCTTTATTGACATTAATGTAAATTTTCTTGCTCGGTAGAGCTCTTTGGAATTTCGGCATGACAAGTGCCTGCGTATATTATATATTATCGCTAAGTGATAGGGTCAGTGTTATGTCTATTTATAGTCCACACATGTGGCCCTTTTGGTTATATGTTGCACTACCTGCTAGTTGTGAGTGCGTAGGATATATGTATATGCTTACATTTTGTATATTAGCTATGTTCATGCCTGAACACTAATTTAATACAATACAATTTCGGTTTTTGTCAGATTTTTGAATTTCGGTCCCCAATTCACCCCCACACCCCAAATGTGTAAAAAATTAATTTTAAATACTAGAGACATGCAGTTTGGTTTAGAATATAGATATGAATATCATATTCATAATCTGGAGAGATGAATACGATTGTCCGTCTAGAAACAGAATTATTAATCAATAAAGTTTTTGCAGCAAACCCATGTGGCGCAGCAGCAAAGGCAGCGAGACAGCAAGCCGCCTGCAATGCTTACACACATACAGGCGTACAAGCATAGATCATCGTATGTGTGTGCTCGTGTTATTGCATTCTTATGCGTCGAGAATCGAAACGAAGCATTCTTGGAATATTATTCGTTCAAAGAAGGGCTCAGGGGATTTCGTAGTCGAGCAGTCTCGACTACAGCTTTCTTACTTGTTTATATTCAGGTGTCAGCCGAAGGCCCCTGCTGCCAGTGCTTAGCCTTAAGTTAGAGTTAATTTTATATTAACTGTAACTTCTTAATAAATAAATAAATAAAATATTCAGGTGTAAGTTTTGAGCCTAGACGCTTGGTGATTTTGACATATATTACCCCCCCTTGTTCGTAATTTCTTGTTTCCTGTCTTTCCTTGTTATGATATTTTAAGTCAGAATTCTGTTTACTTTACAATTTGTTGGCTATGATTTTCCTATTTTCTTCTGTTTTTTCTGGGTTATCTTGGACTGTTGTGCCAAATAATATGTCTATTGGTTTTCTTTTGTTTGTGGGTGTTGTATGGACTTGGACTCCTAATTGGTCTTGTAGCAAAAAAATTTTATTGAGGCTGAATTTAGAGCTCCATCGTTGTCGATTACTACAGTTATGGGTATATCGAATGCGATTTAGATTTCTCTTAATGGGATTTTCATATCTTCTGCGGCTCTTGAGTTTAAAACTTTGACCTAAACATATTTGGAAAATTTGTCGATACTGGTTAAGATAGTTTTGTTTTCTGTTATGTATATATCTATGTGAATGATTTCACCTGGAAATTTAGGGATTGGTGTTGCTTGAATCTCGGAATTTGGGTGGTTTCTGTCATATTTTGACACTTTGCTTTTTACCTTTTTGTGTAACTGCGGGAAGAAAAAATTTTCCAGAATTTGAGTTTAATTTTCTGATGCGTTCCCATGTGCTCGTCTGTGTTCCTGGGTTATTATCTTGTTTTTTTCGCCAATATTTGTGTTATCTTCTACTTCTTTTTTGGTTATATCTGATTTTATAGGTGAAAAATGGACTGGGTAGAATTCTTCCCATGATATGTTCTGGGGTATGTAAACCGTTAATTAATCTTGAGTCGTTTCTTGAGAATTTCAATTAATTCGTTTTCAGTATAATGGGGTTGGGTGATAGTTTGTCTATGGTACGTAGAGAAAGGGATTTCGAATTTATAATCGGGCTTTTCTCCGATTAATATGAATAATTGGTTTTTGAAAACATTAATGGGTGTTTCTATTGTGGGGGTTAGGTTATGTGACGAGCTTTCGTCACTCATAACTGTGGCTTCTGTACTATTGATTTCACTTATTGGGTTTACTTAAAGCGAATGTTATAGGTTGGTGGTCTGTAGGTTGATGTAGATATAACAACCTTGGCAGTTCTATTCAAGTAAATTCGAAGGTTTTGTAAAGCCCAAACTATGGCCAGCATTTCCTTTTCATTTTTGCATAGTTCTCCTCTGTCTTTGACAGTGCTCTAGATATGAAGGTAATGGGTCTACCTTCCTCTTCAAAGACTGCTCCAATCGCGTAGTTTGAAGCATCGATTGTTAGATGAAACTCTTTAGAGAAGTTAGGGTATTTTAAAATTACGTCGTTGGAACAAAGTGTTTGTTTTATATTATTGAAAGCTTCTATTGCTTTATTATCCAATTTTATCTTTACTTTTTCTGATTTTCGTCCGTCTTCACCTCTGAGATGGGTAGTGAGGAACTTAGCTAGCTTCGCATAATCCCCGATAAATCTACGGTAATAGCCGGAGAGGCCTAAAAACGATCAAAGTTCTTTGAGTGTTTCGGAAATAGGAAATTTGGGAATCGCTTGAACGTTTTCTGGATTTGTTTTTACGCCACTGCACTATGGGTAAAAATCCCGAAATTTTGAAATTTCGGTTTAGCTGAAAACGATGATGTCATCAATGTAGACATAGCTGATTTTTCCAACGCGATCCCTTAGAATATCGGCTCTTTGGAATATTGAAAGGGAATTCTTGAAAGGGAATTGGTGAATTCGTACTTCCTTCCGTTGACTGAGAATGCTGTCTTTTCTATGTCTGTTTCTTTATGAGGAAGCTGATGAAAACCACTTTTGAGATCGAGGACCGTGAAGAATTTGTTGTCCCCCAAGTGGGCTATTATGTCGCCCATCTCTGGCATAGGATATCGGACGGATATTGTGATCAGATTGAGCTTACGGTAATCGATTACTAATCTCTATTTCTTTTTTCCTGAGGCATCAGATTTCTTGGGCACGATCCATACCGGAGCGTTGTATGGTGATCTAGAGGGTCTAATGACTCCGCCGTCGGGCATTTCTGAGATCTGCTTCTCGACTTCTTGCTTGAGAATAATAGGATATGGGTAATACTTTCTATAGACCGGGTTGTCGGTATTAGTTCGGATTTCTCCTACAACCTTGGTCGTATAAGCTAATTTTTGTTCTGGGTCTGCAAATAGAGGTCTGGATTCCTGAACTAGGCTAGGCGGAATTTGTTATTACCATTTACTATTAGGACATCTTTCCTGACATCGATAACGATGTTGCCTAGAATGTCATGGAAATTTTCTAGAGTGGGCAACACGAAAAATCTTATTGGGGTATTGATATTAAAAAGGTTCAAGAATTCGCAAAAAAATGCTTCTTTGTTTTCTTTGGGGTTTGTTACTAGAGAGAATTGTATGTAATTCTGGTTGAAGCCTGTGTCAATGAGGAAATTTAGTATTTTCCGTCCCTCGTTTTACAACGAAAATAAGGTAACGAGGAACGATTTAGACTAAAAAATTTACATCGGGCTAGTAAGCTATTTCTACCTGAGTCTCATTACTTAGTTGTGTCTCATTTTCGGTAATGCTCTGCTCCTCTGTAGCAGCATAGTAAGCCTGTTCGTTCATACAATGTTCGTATGCTTCGGTAAGCTTCGGCGGCGTATTCATTTGCATATGCACTAGCATAATTGTCTGTCTCCTCGTCGGTAGTCTGTGTTTGGGCTTCCCCAGTAATGATGTGGAATTTTCGCTGAAATTGGCTTGGAATTTCTGCCCTAGAAGATAAGGGTCTTTTTTCAGCAACCTGGGTATTTGGGTTGTGAAGCTGGTTAAAGAAATGTTGTGGTTGTTGGATCGTTGGTCTCGGAGTGAAATCTTGACTTTGAGGATTGAACCTAGGTTTTGTTAGATAATACAAATTCGGATCGAAGCTAGTCTTATTCAAGACTTGCGGAGTGTTATAGCGGACGGACGTTTGAGAGGCCTTGAAAGGCTGATTGCTCCTTGGAGGTAGAGAAGGAGGTTTGGAGGTTTATGGGGCAAACTGAATTTCTGATCGATTGATTCTCGAACAATCGGCATAAATGAAAAGCATGCATAAATTCAGTTGGCTCTTTGATAGCTAACAATCTGGGTAAGTCTCCGTTAAGACCTCTGATGAATGTGTCTAGGGCTTTGTCTCTATAAATCTGTGTTATGGCCCTTACTGTCTCTGCGGATGAAACATGATTATTTACCTGATTTAAGATAAGAGACAGATGATACTGCCTGATGGAACTCTTGTTCTAAGTCTATTTCAGCCAGCTGTGTGTTCGTGCCAACAAATTTATTTGTTGAATCCCCTGCGATGTTTGAATAATTACACTTTGTGTTTTGCGATTTCAACTTGGTATATGTATATTCTCTTATTAATTATTCTTTACAATTCACTGTTACAATCGTCGAGTGTTGGTTCACGCACTCCGGCTGGGCGAGCAAATATGGCTCAGTGGCACTAGGATTTGCCCAAGCCCTCCAGATCACGCCAGGATTTGCTCTGTATGCTCCGGCGGTTCGCTCGGATGCACTGCAGGCTACTCCTACCTCTGGACTCGCTCTTGGCACATCTAGGTTCTTATGCGCACAATGCCACGCCCTTTTCGCACGGATACGTGAACTTTTACAGCTCTGACACCAGACTCACCAAACTTCTACCACGACTTCCAGCTGCCCTGTATCAATTCCCTCGTTGATGACCGCTGCTGCTCCTGTGTGCCTGTGGTCCTTTGTAGGCGTCCAAAGAATACTCCAAGGATATTTTCGGTACTTCCACGATGTCCTCTCCGTTTCAAGTGCTTGATATCGGAGTCCGGTGCCGATATCGTAGTCCTTCGATGTCCTTTATTTTCACTCGCGTTGACTTTGATTGCTGCGACGTACTTGCACTCTCACTTTTCCACTTTTAACTCTTTTCACTCTGATCACTCTTATTCTTGATTCCCGATTGATTGACCTATAACGCCCCGGTGTCCTTTTATAGGGCAGCCGCAGGCCCTGTTCGGCTCTGGAGCGGGGCCAGCCTTCCGCTCGTCCCCATGCAACGGTAGAATCGCGTGACGCCAGAAGCCCGCCAAATGTCGCGGCAGCTTCTCGTTGGCCGAAGTACCGCTGTTTCTATGCAGAGAGAGAGCGTCCATTACTTGGAGCGGTTCCTCGCCTAACGGTCTCCTATGACCCGCGGGTAAGCGGCGCGAGCCAATTGATGACACTGTAGGAGCGAAAGAGACGGACTATAGCCCGCTCTCTGACCCCTTCCAGTCACGAGGGTTGCTCCTATAATGCTCGCGTCGCTGTGTGGAGCAACATATGCATGCACGTATGTTCATATAAACACTAGGGTTGTTGAAAATATATCAAAATATCGATATATCGATATATTTAAAAAAATATATTTATATCGGAATATTTTTTTTCCCGAAATATCGAATATTTTTGTGATATATTTGATATTTTTGATATATTTGCTTTGGTGAAAACCCATTACTCTGATTTGTAAAAATCGAACAGCCAAATGTAATTTGTGCTTTAAAGTAATAAAAACAAATAGTAACACATCAAATATGGCATCGCATATAAAAAACAAGCATGATGATGCATTTAGATGACCACGGCGATAGCTTCGAAAACGACCACAATAGGTCAATATTGAAAGTACACATTGCGGAAGAGGGAACTTGAGATGTAACGCAGCTTGCCACAAACTTCTTAGGAAAGCAATCCGATAATTTTTTGGAATTCTCATAAGGCCACTATGCCAGTACTATCGAAGATCGCATTACAACCAGCCCCTGGTAGCTAAGTCCCTTTGGAGCAACTTGCTTCCCCAATAAAATGCGTTGTTTGCGACTCACGAAGTCGTATGACGGATTCTCACATATCAAAATGTTTTATACCCTGAGCCCATTAAAAATAGGAAATCAGGGTATAATGGTTTTGTAAGTATGTAACAGGCAGAAGGAGGCGTGGCGGACCCCATAAAGTATATATATTCTTGATCAGGGTGACAAGAAAAGTTGATAAGCCATGTCCGTCTGTCCGTATGTTTGAACGCGTCGATTTCCGAAGATACAAAAGCTAGAGAATTCATTCTTTTTGTGATAGGTCCGTATATTGCACGCGCAGTACGTGTTTGTTTCAGAAATTCGATAACTCACATATTTGCAAAGTTATCGATAAACGAATTTATCGGGAACCAGTTATAAAATTCTAGCTAATTCATCTTTCGAGTTAGAGTCTCCGAGTCTTTTGCATACATATAGATACTAATTTAATACAATTTCGGTTTTTGTCAGATTCTGGTCCCTACTTCGCCCCACCACCCCCAAATGTGAAAAAAATGCATTTCAAATACTAGAGACATGCAGTTTGGTTTAGCATATAGATATGAATATCATAATCATAATCTGAAAAAATCAATACGATTGTCCATCTAGAAACAGAACTATTAATCATCAAAGTTTTCTCATCAAAACCCATGCGACGCAGCAGCAAAGCAGCGAGACAGCAAGACGCTTGCAATGCTTACACACATACAGGCGTACAAGCATAGATCAGCGTGTGTGTGTGTTCGTGTTTTTGCATGTATAGTTTCTTACGCGTGGAGAATCGAAACGAAGCATTCTTGGAATATGATTCGTTTGAAGAAGGGCTCAGGGGATTTCGTAGTCGAGCAGTCTCGACTACAGCTTTCTTACTTGTTTTTGTTTTTGTTTTAATCTTTGAGTACCTAATACTGGTCATTATTAAATAAAAGTAGTTATTCCTATTATTCTTTCTTTTTTTTTTTGTCGGATTGTAAAGGTATTGTGGAAAAAAGTTTGAAAAATATCGAAAATATCGATATTTTAAAAGTTGAATATCAAATATCATTTTGATATTTTTTCAAAACTTAAAATATCATCGATACGATATTTTAAAAATATTCGACAGCCCTAATAAACACACAGCAAATACCAGTGTTGCCATTTTAGCTATTTAATAGCAAATCTAGCTATTTTTAAAGGTGATATTCTATACAAATTTTGGAAATGGTATTAGCACTAACCATATAACACATTGACTGGACAACTGGTACAAATTAATGTGCACACTTATCGATTGATTCTCGAACAATCGGCATAAATGAAGAGCATGCATAAATTCAGTTGGCTCTTTGATAGCTAACAATCTGGGTAAGTCTCCGTTAAGACCTCTGATGAATGTGTCTAGGGCTTTGTCTCTATAAATCTGTGTTATGGCCCTTACTGTCTCTGCGGATGAAACATGATTATTTACCTGATTTAAGATAAGAGACAGATGATACTGCCTGATGGAACTCTTGTTCTAAGTCTATTTCAGCCAGCTGTGTGTTCGTGCCAACAAATTTATTTGTTGAAGCCCCTGCGATGTTTGAATAATTACACTTTGTGTTTTGCGATTTCAACTTGGTATATGTATATTCTCTTATTAATTATTCTTTACAATTCACTGTTACAATCGTCGAGTGTTGGTTCACGCACTCCGGCTGGGCGAGCAAATATGGCTCAGTGGCACTAGGATTTGCCCAAGCCCTCCAGATCACGCCAGGATTTGCTCTGTATGCTCCGGCGGTTCGCTCGGATGCACTGCAGGCTACTCCTACCTCTGGACTCGCTCTTGGCACATCTAGGTTCTTATGCGCACAATGCCACGCCCTTTTCGCACGGATACGTGAACTTTTACAGCTCTGACACCAGACTCACCAAACTTCTACCACGACTTCCAGCTGCCCTGTATCAATTCCCTCGTTGATGACCGCTGCTGCTCCTGTGTGCCTGTGGTCCTTAGTAGGCGTCCAAAGAATACTCCAAGGATATTTTCGGTACTCCCACGATGTCCTCTCCGTTTCAAGTGCTTGATATCGGAGTCCGGTGCCGATATCGTAGTCCTTCGATGTCCTTTATTTTCACTCGCGTTGACTTTGATTGCTGCGACGTACTTGCACTCTCACTTTTCCACTTTTAACTCTTTTCACTCTGATCACTCTTATTCTTGATTCCCGATTGATTGACCTATAACGCCCCGGTGTCCTTTTATAGGGCAGCCGCAGGCCCTGTTCGGCTCTGGAGCGGGGCCAGCCTTCCGCTCGTCCCCATGCAACGGTAGAATCGCGTGACGCCAGAAGCCCGCCAAATGTCGCGGCAGCTTCTCGTTGGCCGAAGTACCGCTGTTTCTATGCAGAGAGAGAGCGTCCATTACTTGGAGCGGTTCCTCGCCTAACGGTCTCCTATGACCCGCGGGTAAGCGGCGCGAGCCAATTGATGACACTGTAGGAGCGAAAGAGACGGACTATAGCCCGCTCTCTGACCCCTTCCAGTCACGAGGGTTGCTCCTATAATGCTCGCGTCGCTGTGTGGAGCAACATATGCATGCACGTATGTTCATATAAACACTAGGGTTGTTGAAAATATATCAAAATATCGATATATCGATATATTTAAAAAAATATATTTATATCGGAATATTTTTTTTCCCGAAATATCGAATATTTTTGTGATATATTTGATATTTTTGATATATTTGCTTTGGTGAAAACGCATTACTCTGATTTGTAAAAATCGAACAGCCAAATGTAATTTGTGCTTTAAAGTAATAAAAACAAATAGTAACACATCAAATATGGCATCGCATATAAAAAACAAGCATGATGATGCATTTAGATGACCACGGCGATAGCTTCGAAAACGACCACAATAGGTCAATATTGAAAGTACACATTGCGGAAGAGGGAACTTGAGATGTAACGCAGCTTGCCACAAACTTCTTGGGAAAGCAATCCGATAATTTTTTGGAATTCTCATAAGGCCACTATGCCAGTACTATCGAAGATCGCATTACAACCAGCCCCTGGTAGCTAAGTCCCTTTGGAGCAACTTGCTTCCCCAATAAAATGCGTTGTTTGCGACTCACGAAGTCGTATGACGGATTCTCACATATCAAAATGTTTTATACCCTGAGCCCATTAAAAATAATAAATCAGGGTATAATGGTTTTGTAAGTATGTAACAGGCAGAAGGAGGCGTGGCGGACCCCATAAAGTATATATATTCTTGATCAGGGTGACAAGAAAAGTTGATAAGCCATGTCCGTCTGTCCGTATGTTTGAACGCGTTGATTTCCGAAGATACAAAAGCTAGAGAGTTCATTCTTTTTGTGATAGGTCCGTATATTGCACGCGCAGTACGTGTTTGTTTAAGAAATTCGATAACTCGTATATTTGCAAAGTTGTCGATAAACGAATTTATCGGGAACCAGTTATAAAATTCTAGCTAATTCATCTTTCGAGTTAGAGTCTCCGAGTCTTTTGCATTCATATAGATACTAATTTAATACAATTTCGGTTTTTGTCAGATTCTGGTCCCTACTTCGCCCCACCACCCCCAAATGTGAAAAAAATGCATTTCAAATACTAGAGACATGCAGTTTGGTTTAGCATATAGATATGAATATCATAATCATAATCTGAAAAAATCAATACGAAATCTAGAAACAGAATTATTAATCATCAAAGTTTTCTCATCAAAACCCATGCGACGCAGTAACAAAGCAGCGAGACAGCAAGACGCTTGCAATGCTTACACACATACAGGCGTACAAGCATAGATCAGCGTGTGTGTGTGTTCGTGTTTTTGCATGTATAGTTTCTTACGCGTGGAGAATCGAAACGAAGCATTCTTGGAATATGATTCGTTCGAAGAAGGGCTCAGGGGATTTCGTAGTCGAGCAGTGTCGACTACAGCTGTCTTACTTGTTTTTGTTTTTGTTTTAATCTTTGAGTACCTAATACTGGTCATTATTTAAAAAAAGTAGTTATTCCTATTATTCTTTCTTTTTTTTTGTCGGATTGTAAAGGTATTGTGGAAAAAAGTTTGAAAAATATCGAAAATATCGATATTTTAAAAGTTGAATATCAAATATCATTTTGATATTTTTTCAAAACTTAAAATATCATCGATACGATATTTTAAAAATATTCGACAGCCCTAATAAACACACAGCAAATACCAGTGTTGCCATTTTAGCTATTTAATAGCAAATCTAGCTATTTTTAAAGGTGATATTCTATACAAATTTTGGAAATGGTTTTAGCACTAACCATACAACACATAGACTGGACAACTGGTACAAATTAATGTGCACACTTATTTTTTGACTTTAGAACCCCTCTAGCTTCGTATTTGCTCGGGTTTTTACTTTTAGGGTCGGGAGAGAAAAATTGCTGATGGCAAAATCATTCCGCTTCGAGCGCTCGACGGTGACGGTCGATTTTCCAAAAATGCCTGACATGTGCCGCTCTTTCCCTTGCTCTCTTTCTCTTTCTGCCCCATGCTTTTTACTCTCTGCTCTCTTCTCACAAAAATATATGTATGCTGGCACAAACAGCAAGCAGCTCACAAAAATTGAAATTTCTTCTCGACTCGCGAGTCGCGATCCTATTGGTTCCCTTCTGAGCGAAGAGTATACCGAATTCTCAAACTGCTTTGCCATGTTCATGCAAAATGTTAGCGTTTTTATGATTATTTGTGGAAAGGGTATGAAAGTGTTGATGTGCATAACGAATATTATTTCCGTATGACCATACACACACACATTTACACTTCTTCGCTATATGTGTAAGCATTTATGTGCTTGTGTGCGATAGATATTCTTGCTGCTTGTAGCACTATTAAAACCCCCAGCAGTTGATATTCGTTCGGTTGGGTAGCGATGTGAGCTTGCATACACACACACATTTACACTTCCTTGCTATATGTGTAGGCATTTATGTGCTTGTGTGCAATATTCTTGCTGCCGCCTGTAGAGCATTTTTAGAACCCCCAGCAGCAGTTGATGTTCGTTCGGTTGGGTAGCTGCTTTGAGCTTGCATACGCACACACATTCACATACACATTTACACTTCCTTGCTATATGTGTAAGCATTTATGTGCCTGTGTGCGATACACTTGCTGCATGTAGCAATTTTAATTTCCCAGCGATTGCTGTGTGATAGCTGTTGTGAGTCTACACACACACATACATATGTGTACGTTTGTGATGTGATAATCACAATCGCCGAGTATCACTTGTATAGGCATTTGAATGAATGCTCTGCCTGGGGCATTTGCATGTTTCGTGCATGGGTCTCGAATATTGGGCGTGTGCCGCCTACCTCAATTTTGAATTAAGTGAACGATTTTGGGTTCAAATTGCAGGAGAGGTCAATTATTTTTATTACCTGTTGATCTGTTATCATTCAGCAAGAATATTGCACACAAGCACATAAATGCCTACACATATAGCAAGGAAGTGTAAATGTGTGTGTGTATGCAAGCTCACATCGCTACCCAACCGAACGAATATCAACTGCTGGGGGTTTTAATAGTGCTACAAGCAGCAAGAATATCTATCGCACACAAGCACATAAATGCTTACACATATAGCGAGGAAGTGTTAATGTGTGTGTGTATGGTCATCGGGAAATAATATTCGTTATGCACATCAACACTTTCATACCCTTTCCACAAATAATCATAAAAACGCTAACATTTTGCATGAGCATGGTAAAGCAGTTTGAGAATTCGGTATACTCTTCGCTCAGAAGGGAACCAATGGGATCGCGACTCGCGAGTCGAGAAGAAATTTCAATTTTTGTGAGCTGCTTGCTGTTTGTGCCAGCATACATATATTTTTGTGAGAAGAGAGCAGAGAGCAGAGAGTAAAAAGCATGGGGCAGAAAGAGAAAGAGAGCAAGGGAAAGAGCGGCACATGTCAGGCATTTTTGGAAAATCGACCGTCACCGTCGAGCGCTCGAAGCGGAATGATTTTGCCATCAGCAATTTTTCTCTCCCGACCCTAAAAGTAAAAACCCGAGCAAATACGAAGCTAGAGGGGTTCTAAAGTCAAAAAATAAGTGTGCACATTAATTTGTACCAGTTGTCCAGTCTATGTGTTGTATGGTTAGTGGTATTAGCTATATTTTTAGCTATTTTACAAACAATTATTTTATATATCTCCGAAAAAAAAAATCGAGTTAAAATGTCTTCAAAGTAACGCTTACTACGATCCAGATTACTATTATCGAGATAATATTATTACTTGCGATGAATATCATCACTAATTGCGCTAATTTATGGCAAACCATACAAAAATGGAAAAACATACAAACAAAAGTTCCGCGATGAATGTACAAAGAGTGTACCATTTAAAGATTGGATTCGAAAAGTCGAATCTGACAATACGCGAGCATTTTGTATTTACTGCAAATGCAATATTTTTGCAAAATTGCACGATTTGAAAATGCATGCAGCCACAAAAAAACACAAAAGTTCAGGTGGAGCCTATGCTCAAAAAAACAAAATTGCTTTTGAGCCACAAAACAAAACAAGTAATACAGCGAAGGAGGAGGCGACATTGAGCTTGTATATTGCGGATATTGATATCTAGTAATGATTAGTATAATAATAATCCCGCAGAAGATGTTGACGACATTGTAAAAAATTAAAAAAAAAAAAAACAATAAATAACATACAAAAATATATATATATAATTTCAGCTATTTTTTTTCAACTATTTTTTTTATAAGTTTTAGCACTAACCATACAACACATAGACTGGACAAGTAGAACAAACTTTTTTCACGCACAAATATATGAGCGAATCGCCGCTCAACTTCGTATTTGTTCGGTTTGGGCAATTCGAGCTCGGGCAGTCAAAATATGAAACGACAAATTCATTGCGCTGCCAGCGGTCGACCGGGATGGTCATATTTTCATATGAGCATTTTCTATGCGCTATTTTACTTTACTCTCCCTCTCCCTTTTTTCTCTCTCTATCTCACTCTATGCCAGCACAAGCCAGTTGCCCACAAAAATTGAAATTTGTTCGCGAGTGGCGATTCGCGACGATCCCGTCTGCCATTCTTAGTAAGAGTATGCCGAACTCTTAAACGGCTTTGCCATGCTCATGCAAAATTTTAGTGTTTTCGGGATGGTCGACCGCTGGCAGCGCAATATATTTGTCGTTTCATATTTTGACTGCCCGAGCTCGAATTGCCCAAACCGAACAAATACGAAGTTGTGCGGCAATTCGCTCATATTTTTGTGCGTGAAAAAAGTTTGTTCTACTTGTCCAGTCTATGTGTTGTATGGTTAGTGCTACCACTGAACTTCGTATTTGCTCGGGTTTTTACTTTTAGGGTCGGGAGAGAAAAATTGCTGATGGCAAAATCATTCCGCTTCGAGTGCTCGACGGTGACGGTCGATATTCCAAAAACGCCTGACATGCGCCGCTCTTTCCCTTGTTCTCTTTCTCTTTCTGCCCTATGCTTTTTACTCTCTGCTCTCTTCTCACAAAAATATATGAATGCTGGCACAAACAGCAAGCAGCTCACAAAAATTGAAATTTCTTCTCGACGCGATCTTATTGGTTCCTTTCTGAGCGAAGAGTATATCGAATTCTTAAACGGCTTTGTCATGCTCATGCTAAATGTTAGCGTTTTCATGATTATTTGTGAAAAGGGTATGAAAGTGTTGATGTGCAAAAGGAATATTATTTCCCGATGACTATACACACACACATTTACACTACCTCGCTATATGTGTAAGCATTTATGTGCTTACATCTGGCAATTTGCCTACCTCGTTAATTCGTCCAATATGTTCGGAGAGAATTGTTTGCTCTTGTTCTATCGGATCAGATATACCTGTGTTCAGTAAATCATTACCTTTCTCGGACAATATTTTCCTAGGGCATCTTTCAATTGTATCTTCGTTTGGTTCGTCTAATAAAACTTGTCTTGGTGTTGAACTAGGTGTATTTTCGGGTGGAGGTATTTTTATTTTTGTAAATGCGTTACTTAGTTCGTTCATGGTGACGGATATGTTTAAAGATTCTTTATCGAATTTAAAAATGGTTGCGATTTAATTTCAGAAAATGTTCTTAATCTATGTTAGTTTCTTATTATTTAATTGATTCTTTTCTTTTCTTGTTTAGTGTGTCTATTGATTCTTATTGGTGTGATTTAGATTCTTGTTTTGTTCTTGTACAATTTTTCTTATATGATACGCTTACAGTATAATTAACATCGTTGACTCTCGCGATGATATATATTTGATATTTGGTATTGGCATTAACCATACAACACATACATAGACCGGACATGTAGAACAAACATTTTCCACCCACCAAAATATGTGCGACATGACCAGTCAACTTCATATTTATTCGGCTTTGGCTCTACTGGCTCGGGCAGCCAAAATTATAACAAATTCATTGCGCTGCCAGCGCTCAACCAGTATGGTCGCATTTTCAAATGAGCCAATGTTATGCACTATTTTTACTTTATTCTGCGTCTCTCTTTTTCTCTCTCTCTCCCTCTTTCTCTTTGTTCTTCCCTTCTTAGTAAGAATATGCCGAACTCTTAAACGGCTTTGCCATGCTCATGCAAAATTTCAGTGTTTTCGTGATTATTTTTGGGAAGGATATGAAAGCGCTGATGTGCATAAGCAATACTTTTTCGTGACGAGCATGCACACCAGTGTTGCCAACTTGGCCTTTTTCCGGACAGATCTGTCCTTTTTGAAATTACAACTGCCGCAAAAATTTAGAAACAGCCCCTGTCCGAAAAAATGCCAAGTTGGCAACACTATTATATATTATATTATTTTTACCTTTTTTCATCCTTTTTTAATTGTTTAAGGTTGTTTATAAAATTTGTCAAATAAATCGATATCATCGCTTTAATATTGCTTTATTGCAACATATTTTATGATGTATCCCTGTAATCGAAAATATATTTATCGATCGATCAAAAGTTTAACAAAAAATTTAGGGTGCCGTGGTAAAACGACCTAATTAAAAAAAAAAAAAATAAATGGATTAGCCACGTTCCCAATAATATTGATAAGGCAAATACTGCAAGTGCAGTTTAAATACAAAACTTGTCGAATGGAGAGATAAAGATAGTATCGTATCTTTCTGGACTGAAGAACCACACAGACTCAGCAGGAAACAACAAGTAAGAAAGCTGTAGTCGAGACTGCTCGACTACGAAATCCCCTGAGCCCTTTTTCGAACAAATAATATTCCAAGAATTATTCGATTCGTTTCTGCACGCATACGAAACTGTACATGCAAAACCACGCGCACACATAGTCGCTGATCTATGCTTGTAGGCATGTACATATGTATGTGTGTAAGCATTGCTGTCTCGCTGCTTTGCTGCTGCGTCGCATGGGTTTTGATGAGAAAACTTTATAGACTAATAATTCTGTTTCTAGATGGACAATCATATTGATATGTTCAGATTATGATTATGATATTCATATCTATATGCTAAACAAAACTGCATGTCTCTAGTATTTGAAATGCATTTTTTTCACATTTGGGGGTGGTGGGGCGAAGTGGGGACCGGAATCCAAAATCTGACAAAAACCGAAATTGTATTAAAATTAGTACCTATATATATGCAGAAGACTTGGAGACTCTAACTGTAAAGATGAATTAGCTAGAATCTTATAACTGGTTCCCGATAAATCAATTTATCGATAACTTTGCAAATATACAAGTTATCGAATTCCTGAAACAAACTTGTACTGCGCGTGCAATATGCGAACCTAACACAAAAAGAATGAACTCTCTAGCTTTTGTATCTTCGGAAATCGATGCGTTCAAACATACGGACAGACGGACATGGCTATATTAACTTTTCTCGTCACCCTGATCAAGAATATATATGCTTTATGGGGTCAGCCACGGCTCCTTCTGCCTGTTACATACTTTTAACAAAACCATTATACCGTGATTTCCCAGGGTATACAAATTTTTTCGGACCTGGGTATATTTGTTATCACTTTGCTGTCGTTGCCGTGGTCAAATGCTGAGGTGGAAAGGGTGTTCAGCCAAGTCAATTTGGTTAAAACCAAAATAAGTAACAAGCTGCTTATTGATACGTTAAATTCTATTTTTGGAAATTAGGTTGGTTTGACTAGTTAACAATTACATACAATTAAATATAATATCTTTGGATTAGGTTTGGACTACATCAGAACGGCAAATGTTGCCAAAACTATAGGCTATAAGGCAAATTGTGTACGCCAAATTGGCACAAATAATACATACAAGAAAGAAAATGTAAATTTTGATGAGGTGCTACACCTTTAATAGAAAAAAATGTTATCCGTTTTTTTTTACCTTTCAAAAATATTTTGTCCTCTTTTTTGTGTTAACTGTCCTGTTTTTTCGGCGAAAAGATGGCAACACTGATGCACACACACATTTACAGTGTCTTGCTATATGTATGAGCTACTTGCTCGATTCAGTAGTTTGTCTATTTTGCATGGCTTTAATTATAGAGTGATTGTCAAATAAGCCTTTACGGCTTGCAGCAGTCATTTTGGCAATAATGAGTACATGGTGTATTCTGGCATTTGTAATAAATATGAATTTCATGATCCACTTAAATAGTTTACAACCCCCAACACGATATATTCAATATTTGTTAGTGCAAATGATTAAAGGGCTTACAAATATTTTGGGGGATATGTTACTAAATGAATTATAGTCATTTTAATTTTTATACTCTGTACCCAAAGGTAGAGTATATTGGGTTTGTGCAATGTCCGTCTTGCTGTCCGTCCGTCTGTCCGTATTAACGTAATATTTTTCGGCGCTATTAGAGCTAGAGACTTGAAATTTGGAACATATACTCATATATGCTTCCGAATTATAAAGCGTAAAGATTTTCCCGATCCGCCCACTAGGGGCGTGACAAATCGGAAAACTCTTGCGCCCGTATGCCAGTAATCATATTAGTTGATGAGCTAGAGAGTTGCAATTTGGAATGTATACTCGGGGTGACAACCCAAGTTCAAAAAGCTATGGCGGATATATCTACGCCCATTGGGGGCGTGGCAAATCGGGAAAAACGTTTCTTCTACCGTAAGCTCTAGAACGCTGAAATTTGGCATGTGAGTTAATGTTATGATTCTATGAAAATCGATCAAAAAGTTATATTTTGAACACTATTGACACTAGAGACTTGAAATTTGCATGTATACTCAGGTTGACAACCTGAGATCAATAAGCTATGGTAGATATATCCACGCAAATAGGGGGCGTGGCAAACTGCAAAAATGTATATATCCTACACTTTTAGAGCTAGAAGCTTGAATATTGGATGGTTCAGTTACTAATGTGCTCCTCTATCGAAAATAATTTTCGCATTTTCGGACTGTAAGCAACCAAATTTTACAGTTAAGTTACCCTCGGCTCTTCCTAAGAACTGGGTAAAAATTATGCGTCCATGTCCACTGGGGACGTAGCAAATGTACATGTAAATACATATGTGTTTATGCATTGCAAAAAAAAAAAATAAAATAATAATCCCCCATTCACCTCCACACGACTAAATGTCTAAACAAGTAAGAAAACTCTAGTCGAGAGTGCTCGACTAGATAATACCCTGAACCCAATTTTAATAAAATAAAATAATAATCTGTACTGTGGTTTGGTTTTTTGTAATTATCTTGAAAATGCATCAATTTTAGTGCTGAAAATGGCAAAAAACTTCTTTTTTTTGACAAATAGTTAAATATATTGCTCTTGATTAGTACTAAAATTAATCCGTTTTCAAGATAATTACAAAAAACCAGTGTCGAACGTGACAAAAAGTTGACTTTTCTGGAGAATCACCCATATGTACATGTATATATACATACATATGTGTGTATGCATTGCCAAAAAAATAATAATAGATGGCGCTTATATTAGTTGAAATTCGAAAAATGTTATATTATTATATATCATTAAAAATAGACCCAACAAATAGACGTTCCTCGATTAACACGCATCACCTTAATTAACACAGGCACTTCTTAATTGTAAAAGAAATATATCAATGCCACTCGAAGCTGTAACAGCCATAGTAAATAAATTCACTGCTAAAGCGCCATCTAGCAAGTTTAAATTTTTAGACCATGCTACACTAGTTTTGAATGTACATGTGGTCATACATATAGGAAAACCGCAGATGTCACGTGCTTTTGTTATTTGGGCAGACTTTTTTTTTTGTTCATTATTTTCTGTTGACTTAACGGAATAAAATATAATGGAAACAAAAACACTTTCAGAAACGATGCTATTAAATATTTGAAATTAAAAAAAACGCACCTATTCACAATTAGTTAAACTACTAACTGACTTTCAAAGGTATCAAATACAAAAGAATAAATAATAAGAAAGAAAGAAATAATAAAAAAAACAAAAATTAAAAATAAGAAATTATGAAAGGCTTAGGCGAGACTAGAACCTCCGACACCGTAACATTCGTTGCATCCGTTTAGCCATCTACACCACGGCTCATTTGAACGGCAGAGTAGCGAAAACGAATGAAATTCACCATATACGAAAGAAACACTAAAGCAGTGGCTGAAAATACAAATACAATTCAAAGACAATTCTAACGCAATTCAAAAACAATTGTGATTCTTAGAATTTGCACGCATAGCAACATAGAAAACGGCCCAAGATTTTTTGTGTGTATATGTGCACACGCATAGGAAAATTGCTTTGCGTTGCTCAACGTTGCTTGCATTTCCATTAATATTTTGATTGTTTTCAAATTTTAAAAATATATAATGGAATGTAATGAGAGTTTCAGCATATGATCTACATATTCTATTTAACATTTTACGTTTTTTTTAGAAATCATAACTCTTTTACAATTAGCTTTACATGCACAAATACGATCGCATCCACATGCTGATCTACGCTTGTACACATATACATACATACATACATACATATGTCGCAGCGTCGTTATTTGTCGGTGTCTCGTCCGTCATATTGGCACACAAACTTTTGTAGAGCGAAGTGAATTCCGACCGTCGCGTGTAATTGTCTGAATGCAACTGACTTTGCATTGCTTCTTGATCACGCATTGATCTACGCTTCTCTTAAATACGCAGGCCGGACTACACTCAGCGGCAGCGCAACAACGCCGTCGCCTCACTCGTACGGTATTTTGGCGCCAGTCATATTCTGCGCTGTAGTCAAATTCTAAGAAACTCATTACGCAGTTACCAAACTCATTACGCAGTTGCGTCTTGCAAGAACAGTGGGCAAACTATGCTCATAATATGACAGACATGTACAGTGGTCAAAATTCGTTTATGATGCGACACATACATACATATGTCGGATTACTATTCTTTTCCATTTCGTTAGCGCAGCGAGTTTCGGTCGTACTCGAGCTTGAACAATGACTGACTCGAGACGCACACTTCTTGTGCGTGTCTTCCACCGAACCACACTCGACGACAGCGACACAATACTGTCGCCCCACTAAAACAGTACTTCCTAAGCGACAACATGTAAAAGAACCAATCACAGCTCAAATATTGGCTGATGCAATATGATGAAATTATTTCTTGGAAAAAACCCGAAAACTACAACCACACACATACAACCTTATTACACACCGACACTACAACCACACGCATAAGTACGAAGGCATACAGAAAAGGGAAAATATGCGAGTAGGTAGTAAGTACGATTACAGTGCGCGCCAACAGATTAATACTACTTGCTTCGACACGGCCAACCTGACATGAACACGGCCTCGTGTAATATGCCAGATATTAATTTCATAAGTGTCTCTGTACTGCTAGATTTCAGGCTTAATATATCGTATGTTTGAGACGAATAACTCTCAGTTCCAACTAGGCTTTGTCTTATTTTCATTTTATTTTTATTTAAAACAAACATCCAATTTTCTTTTCTTATTTCATGACAATTTCACAAACGATATAAAGTGTTCTTACACTTTGTTTTAACATAATAATTTTCACATATTTACTTATTTATTTTTTTTTTTTAAACAAAATTATTTGCTTTCTTTTATTCAATTTTCAGAGTTACACAATCAAATGCCCCACACATCATGATCAAAACAAACATGAGTTATTTTGCACTTGTGCTTGCATTGTGACTTGAGTAATCTACAATATGTTTTTGTTAACAATAACATTAACCTTTATTGGTTATCCTCACTTTCTTTTTCAGTGCTTACAATGTTATCAATATCTTTGTTTTCATTTTCTTTACCCTCGTCGTCGTTTTCAACGATATTATTATAGTCATCACACACATTCAACTCCACAGGCACATGTCCGTCAGGCAACTTTCTCAGATCTTCATGTGCGTACTTATACAATCTTTTACTAGTTAAGGACTTCAAATTGTACCAGGCACCCTCCAAAACTTCTATGATTTCAAAAAGCCCTCTGAATTTTGGACTCAACTTGGTTTGATGTCTTTCTTCGTTTCTGAGTAACATAAAATCTCCAACCTTATGTCTAACTACTTTCGCCTTGTTTTTATCAAAACGTGCTTTGTCATAAACAGCTGTTGCTAAAACATTCTTAGCAGCTTTTGCTCTTACGTCTGGCAGAGCAATGGTGTTTTCTATGTTACTGGGTGGAAGTAATCCTAATGGACGTGCTACCTTTCCCAATAGCATTTCGAGAGGACTCGCTTTTGTCACACGGTTGGTTGTACAATTAATTGCCAATTGCACCTCACCAAGCATAGACTGCCAAGATTGAGTTCCAGCTTCAACAGTTGTTAACATGTTTTTCAACGTGCTCATGGTTCGTTCCACTTGACCATTTGCTCGACTAGCGCCAGTAGCAATCAGATGTAATTTTATTTTTTGATCAGAACAGAATTGTTGTTTGGTACTCCAAACAACGAAACTGAGGATTTAAAGCATTTATGCAACTTTCGCTGTCTATTTTAAGGGTATGGCTAAGATATACAAACTTTGTAAACGCGTCTATTTGGACTATTACATACTCTTTCCGGTCACTCTTGCCACTGAGCTTTCCGGTTATGTCCAAGTGAACAGTATGCCAGGGAACATTGACTTTTGGGATTAAGTGCAATTCAGCTTGTATTTTCCCTGAAGCTGATTTGGACATTTTGCAAGTGATGCAGTTGTCAACAAATTTTTTTTTTTTTTGTCAAACCAATAAAAATCATAGACTTTAGCAAGTGTCTTCTCCCAGCCCAAGTGTACTATCGACTCGTGTACCTGGTTAATGACTGACCATCTTAAAGGACGTGGCACCACTGGTAAACAGCGTGTTCTGCCGTTTCTTTGTATTTTCCGGTAAAGAACTTCTGCTCTCAATTCATAGGTTTTTGCAACATCTTCTGCAAGGGAGAAATCTTTTAATTTATTTACGATTTCAGCTATTCCAGTGTCTCGGCGCTGCTCAGCAATGATCCAGTTGCTAGAGATTTCAGCGAGGTTAATTCTCTTCTCGACTATCGCTCTTGCAGCAGAAGGAGGTTTGGGTAAAATAGGATTTCTCGACAAAAAGTCAGCATGTGCCATTCTCTTCCCTTCTCTATATTGAATGTCAAATGAAAAGGACTGTAAATAAGCCCACCAACGCTGTGCTCTTGGGGTCAGATCTTGTTTATTTCTTGACGCCTTGAACGAGTTACATAGCGGTCAAAGCTTCAATTTTCTGTGGGTTTGGGCGAGTTTCGCCAGCACTAACTTTGTAACCCAAATATTGAACCGATGTTTTTAAAAAGGAACATTTTGTAATATAAAATGAAAGTCCTGCTTTCGTAAGTATATCTAAAACAATCTGTAGTCTTTCAAACGCTTCACATTTTGTTGAGGCAACTATCATGATGTCATCCATGTAAACTATAACATAAGACTTTGCTAGGTCCCCTAGGGCCTGCATTACTATCCGTTGGAAAACAGAAGGTGCGTTTTTAAGCCCAAATGGCATAGATAAAAATTTGTACTGACCATCTGGCGTGACGAACGCGGTGTACTCAATGGAATCTGCGTGCAAGGGAATTTGGTAGTATCCGCTGGCCATGTCCAGGCAAGTAAAAAAATTAGCTCCTCTTAATCTACTTATTTGATCTTGAATAAGTGGCAAGGGGTATTTATCAGCGACTGTATTCGAATTAAGCTTCCTATAATCAACACATAGTCTATCCGAACCGTTTTTTTTCTTCACTAGTAGTATGGGACTTGCGTAAGGAGAGAAACTCGGTCTAATTATGTTACACTTTAGTAGTTCAGAAAATTTTTTCTCGCACTAGATCTCGTTCACTAGGACTTAATCGATATGGCCTTCTTTGGACTGCTTTTGTTGGATCGACCAATCTAATTTTCATTTCGCCAACCTTGACTTTGATACATGGGATATTTTTATACCCTGAACCCATTGAAAATGGGAATTCAGGGTATAATGGTTTTGTGAAAATGTATGTAACAGGCAGAAGGAGACGTCGCAGACCCCATAAAGTATATATATTCTTGATCAGCATAAAAAAATAAGTTGATCTAGCCCTGTTCGTCTGTCCGTCCGTCCGTCCGTCCGTCCGTCCGTATGAACGTCGAGATTTCGGAAACTACAAAAGCTAGAGAGCTGAAATTTCACATGAACACTCGTATGTTACCTACGCAATACGAGTTTATTTTGTTTTTTTCGATAACTCGTCCCATTTCCAAAGTATCGATAAAAAATCGAAAATTCGTTTACATTTTTTAGGTTTTTTGGGTATAACTTCTACACCGTTTTAGCTAGAGACTTCACTTTATATATTTAGATAGATATTATGGATACGCAGATTTTGTAGCTTTCAGAGTTTGGATACCACGCCCCCTTCGCCCCCAATTTGAAAAAAACGCATTTCAAATACTAGAGATTTGCAATTTGGCCATAGGTAGATTTAGATACTCTTGATCTACTCTGAAAATTTCATGAAGATCGTCCATTTGGAAATGAAGTTATTAGCGTCCAAAGTTCAGCCCAACCCACCCCCAAGCCACGGCAGCAACTGCGCAGTTAGCAGAGCGCGCGCCTCTAAGTGCTTAAAGAAGAAGAGTATCAGTTTTTTGCAGGGTTCAGGGGATTTCGTAGTCGAGCAGTCTCGACTAGAGCCTTCTTACTTGTTTATAAAAGAATTTGTGTATGTTGCCAACAATGAGTTTAATGTTATTTTATCTTGTCCCTCAAGTTCTGTATCAATATCGGATGGTTCACCTGTACATACATTAATTGTTTTGACTCTTGAAATTTTAAATTGGTTTGAGGAAATGACCATAACAAAACCCTGATTTAGTATCTCTGGACCAATGACAATATCGTTTTGCATTTGATCGTTGTTAATTACATAAAATAAAATCTCAATATAGTTATCATCAATTTTTACATTACTTAATATTTGTACTGTACTGCAGATTCCACTGCTACCTATGCCTTTTAACATAACAATATTATGAGATCTCTTACCAGAGAACTTTGTACTTAGCTTTTCTTTCATTAATGAGCATTCCGCTCCGAATCGAAAGTAATCTCAAAAGTTTGGCCTCTGTGCCTCTGTACCCTTGGGTTCTCCAACGCTGCACTGCTCCACTCGCTTGTCCCGGATGACCGTTTTGTTTCTGTCAGCTTCCTTCTTTGTACAGTGAGTAAAGATGTGTCCCACGACTCCACATTTGAAGCAAGTAACGTTCGACTTTTCACGGTGCTGCCCATTGCCATTCGCTGATTGGTTTTTGTGCATCCGGAGTCTGCAGTCTATCATTTTATGGCCTAGTTTGCCACAAAAATGACACTCCATCGATGATTGTTTTTGACGTTTAGGGTAGGTCGCAGACTGTTGCTCAGGAAAAACGCTTTTTCTTTTATTAAAAGCGAACGCTTTTAATTCGGACTCCAAATCGCTTCTGGACCGAATATTTGAGGTGAAGCTTAAACGCTGCAGTCGGTTGTCAAAACTTGCCAGCAACGCAAGAGTCACTGACACAGCGATTTCCTCGTTCTCCATTTGGCGCCATTTTGTCGTCAACTCAGTAACCATGCGGCTGGCATGGACTGCGAGGAACTCGCTGTCGATCGGTCGATCTGACAGCATTTTTAGAAACATGGCTGCAGGAGTTTCTATTGTGTCGAAAGGCTGCGTAAAAAGTTCTTTAAATTCGAGCCAGGTAATGTCAGCATAGCACACGTGAGAGAGCCACTGCGAAGCGCTTCCCTCTAATGCCGAACTTAGAGCGACGACTAACGCACTTCCTTTTAAAGCATTTTCTTGCAAAATTATTTCAACCGTATTACACCACGATGTCGCGTTGGCACCTGCCTTATCGGGATTAAATTTAGGTAACTGCACCGATTTATTTTGTCCAACGTCAGACGATGTTGTTTGTAAAGCGCGCAAAAGTTAAATTAAATTTTTATTTTGTAATTCCATCATAGTGCGCCATGGTCCATCTATTGTTGGCGGTAGAGGGTCGGATCCCACTTCTGATGTCTTTTCCATTTCGTTAGCGCAGCGAGTTTCGGTCGCACTCGAGTTTGAACAATGACTGACTCGAGACGCATACTTCTTGTGCGTGTCTTCCACCGAACCACACTCGACGACAGCGACACAACACTGTCGCCCCGCTAAAACAGTACTTCCTAAGCGACAACATGTAAAAGAACCAATCACAGCTCAAATATTGGCTGATGCAATATAATGAAATTATTTCTTGGAAAAAACCCGAAAACTACAACCACACATATACAACCTTATTACACACCGACACTACAACCACACGCATAAGTACGAAGGCATACAGAAAAGGGAAAATATGCGAGTAGGTAGTAAGCACGATTACAGTGCGCAACATATTAATACTACTTGCTTCGACACATACATATGTATGTGCGCCTGCAATGCGTCTTGCTGTCTCGCTGCCTTGCTTGCTGTGCCACATGCGTTTTGCTGCGAAATCGACGAAGAAGTAGAACTCCATGGTACATTCTTGGTACAATTCGAAAATTCCACTGTACGCATCGAAGACAACGTATGATGCTCACAGAACTAAACATCAACAATACGAAGAAATTAGAAGAGTGATGTCAACAGCAGCGGCAGCAGCTTAGCTATAAATATTTTTGTACACTTATTCTTAAGTTAGTTCTAATGTAACTCCGATGTCAATAAAATGTTTTTTTTTTTTTTTTAAATTTATTTTTTATGTTAAATACAAATTTAATTTGAATTTTTAATTTATATACTTTATGGGGTCGGACATGTCTTCTGCCTGTTACATACAACAACAAAGCCATTATACCCTGATTTCCCATTTTCTATGGTTTCAGGATTTAAATATAAAATAATATAGTCATAATAGATGAGAAGAAGAAAAAACAGAGAGTACATAAGAATAGATTAAACAAGTAGGAGGCTCTTGTCGATACTGCTCGACTACGAGATATCCTGAACCCAGTATATAAGTCATATTCTTTTCCTCTACTCACGTTTAAACGGTTTACTAACTGCGTTTTTGCCGTGGCTTGCGGGTGGGTTGTGGTATATTTTGGACTCTTATAACTCCATTTCTAGATGGACGATCTCCATGAAACTTATAATAATAATAATAGCATTAAAATGTATCTATATGGCAAAGTGCAAGTCTCTAGTGCTTGAAATACATTGTTCAAATCGGGGGCGAAAGGACCGTAGAATCTAAAATCTGAAAATTAGAGAATCTTTGTATCCATAATATCTATCCAAATATATAACCCTTCAAAAACGAAAAAAAGAAAACGAATTTTCGATTTTTATCGATAATAAGGAAATGGGATGAGTTATCGTTATTAACTAACATATGAGTATTCATGGTTCAATAGGGAATTGGTTAATATTTGGTATGCCCTCCATAAGCTTCCATTACACCTCTGAGGCGTTGCGACATCGACATTGTTAAGGCATTTATGTCGTAGTATTGGGGTATTTTGCGCCACTCCTCGCTTTTGCAACGAATCGAGTCAACATTTGAAGTTGGACTTCGTTTGACCACTCTTTTCTTAAGTAATGCCTACAAATTCTCAATAGGATTTAGATCAGGGCTCTGGGGTGGGTGTCAATAGCTTTACTGCAGTTAAAAAGCAACCATGTCTAAATAATACTCTTTTGTCATGGTATCGTTGAAAATTCGCACCTTCCCTACACCTTTAGAAGAAATACAGCCCCACACCATGACAGAAAGCTTGCCAAACTTAACAGTAGGCACTATATTCTTGGCTTGGAGTGCTGTTTTTGGCATCCACCTAACTTTTCCAGGGCCGCCATTATAATATGATGATCTTCGTCTCGTGACAAAAAATTACATTATTCCAATAGTCAAGAGGATTGTTAACATTAAGTCTTGCCAAAGTCAAGCGTTTTTCAATATTTATAGCAGACAGGAACGGCTTCTGTCTTGCTATGTGTGATGAGTATCTGTGGAAATTAAGTACTTTTCTCACAGTCTGAGGGCATAGAGAGAGCGAGTGAGGGAGTGAGAGTCAGGAAAGAATAGCACATAGTTGTACTTCATAAGAGAATAGAACTATTTCGCTCGAGTTTTGACAGTGAACTCGGTATCACTTCAACCTCTCAGGAGATAAGACGTGCTGCATTAAAAGAAAACAAAACCACGCTAATCAAACGCAAAGCTTATCAGCAAACGCGCGACGTGCAAATATCAAACACAAAAGAAACAAGTAAGAACGTTGCAGTTACGCGCAACTAACTGCGAAATATTCTGTTCCCATAGGTGCATTTTATTTATTTAATAAATGTTGAAGCATGAACATGGCACATAAGTAAATATGTATATTAAAAATAGGCAATAGTCGATAACTTGCGCGTTATCTGAAGCCAAGCAATAAACATGTCATCCCTTAGCTGCAGCGATCAACGCAGCAAGTAATAAAAATGTAACGTGAGACGTGAGAACGGCTTAGCGATCGAAAAGGGACACTTGACAAACATCTGTGCACTTGTGTGCATGGAATTAATTGTAGCCTTCCAGTGCCTGGAAGTATTTTTAATCTTTTTATTCTTTTAATCTTGAATTCAAAGAGAAGAGTTCAATTTTTGGACTCGCGGAGTAGAGTTCAATTTTTGGACTAAAAGAGCTCAGAGCTCAAAATTTGTGCTCAAATGGTAGGGTCAAATGACATTTTGGTGCTTCGGCGTTCTCTGTTGTGTTCCCCCACCAGTGGTAAGAGACACAGAGAAGGAACCAGCGTCTTTGTGCTGTGAGTTAATCCAGCAAAAGACAAGAAAAATTTTGTTATATTGGTCTGTTCTCCCCCACCAGAGGTAAGAGGCAGAGTATATATACAAAATAGTGCTCAAGTTTAAAAAAAAAGAAACATTTTTAGTCCGACTAAGTCCGTATCCCAAAAATAAAAAGGAAGCGGACAACTTTAATAAGTCCAAAGAGGACAAATTTAATAAGTCCAAAAAGGACAACAACAAAAAATGCTCAACTTTAAAAAAGAAAAGTTGTTGTGATAATAAATCCGTATTCCCAAAAAAGGGGAACGGAAAAACAAATTCCATAAGAGAATTTGTAAAGGCTGGTAGATCCGCAACTCCAAAGAAAGAGAGCGGACGATCAATTCCTGAAGAGAATTGTATCGCCAGTTGAAAACGTATCTCCAAACAAGGAGAACGAACAAAAATTGCTCAAATTCACAAAAGAGAATTCGTAGCAACAGAGGTCCGCATCCCCAAACCAATAGGTTGAAGGATGGCAAAGATGACAGAAGCCTTCGGGAAGACGACGACTCTCATCAACTACGCATAAGCCGCTTCAGAGCCATCATCAGGAGAGGGCGCACAAATTCTGGGCCCCCTGGCAGTATGTTCAAGCGTGAACATGTGGCACCAATCAAAGCAGATTTGTGTTATTATGCCAGTAAATCCGTATTCCCAAAAAGTGGATCGGAACATATAAACAAAAATTAAAATACTACAAATTTAAAATTTACAGCCACAAGTTAAATATGGGGACACTTGACAAACATCTGTGCACTTTTGTGCATGGAATTAATTGTAGCCTTCCAGTGCCTGGAAGTATTTTTAAGGTATATAAGCAATAGGATTTTAAGAAATAAACAGTTCAATTTTTGAATTCGGCAAATGTGGGGGGTTTTTATTTTGACTCTCTAACAATAAACATTTTATTACGAAATATTTCGGCAATTAGCAAACGTACATGGTAAGCAACAAACGTTTTTCCTATACATACATACATACAGATTTACACATGGACACACTATACGAGCATACACACAATTTTCTATGTATGCATACAAAAGTTTTCATGCCAGAATATTCTAAGAATTGTGACTGAATTGTGAATTTTTCGATCATTACTTTAGTTTTGTCAAAAGGCGCTCTAGCAATGCCTTATTTGGTTTTAGTTAACGAGGCTCAGATTGAGACAGTGGCGCTGGTGGTAAGCGCTACGCAAGCTGCACATGGGTGCGTGGGTTCGAATCCCGCAAAAAACTTTTTTCCAAAAATTATTATTTTTTAATTTTTTTATATTTGTATATGTCGTGTCTTCTTCGTCCGATGCCATTTGAGTAGGTTCCACAACCACTTTTTCTATTTTCTTATTCATGACGCTGGAGGTCAGTGCATTCCGTGCACGTGTGTTCATTTTTCTATATTCTTTCTGATTGATTCTTTCTAGAACTTTTCGTAGTTCTGGCAACCTCACTCATTGCCATTTTCCAACATTACGTACACGGACCACACTCAGCAATTAGGGTAACCCTAACTGCCAACCACAGCATGCAACTATCGATATTGCCTATCGATACCTTTATTTACATAATTCTCCGACATATATTTAATATTTGTATATTTATTATAAAATGCTTGCTGCCAATTGATAATAATTTATAAACATACGCATATGAATTGTGCATTTAAGAACTAGAAACTGCTTTTCCGATTTGCCACGCTGCCGTGGGCAAGCAATTTTTCTATACACGGATATATGCATATATGTATGCATGTATGTGTACACAGATGTTTCTACATGTATGCACATCCAAGTGATATAGCAGTGATCTTATTTCGGTTTAGCTAACGATTACATGTTATTTTCAAAAGACCTGGGTTCAAACCCCGCTGGAAACTTTTTATTTATTAATTGGAAACTTATACATTTTTTTTTAATTCATTAATATTTGTATATTTATGTTAAAATGTTTTCTGCCATCTTAGCAACTGCTACTAAGCTATTATATTCATGAATTATGCAGTTGGCCACAACAAACTTCTTTGCCGATTTGCCACGCCCCCAGTGGGCGTAGACGCAAAATATTTGGCCAGTTCTTAGAAAGGGTAACATGACTGTAAAATTTGGTTGCTTACATTCCAAAAATGCGAAAATTACAGGGTATTTTTCGATATGCCATGTCTCCAAAGAGGCTGAATTGCAGGAGAGGTCAATTATTTATTATTACCTGTTGATCGGTTATCATTTGTTCTTTAATATTTAGTACCTGATTTGACTATAGGCAAAAATGGGACAAGTTGTTCAAATGCTTGCGCAAATTCAGGTCACATATAACCCTTTTAAAGAAATGCCCAGATATACAGGTAAAATTGACCCTTTTATGCAAAAAATATGCATCCGTTATGTAGACATATTTTCCACTAAATAACAAAAATATACATGTATTATGTTAAATGTTTTATTTAATTTAAATTTCTTATTCACGAATCGTTTTAAATTTTCTTTTACTAAAATTACCCAAAATCGTTTACTTAATTCAAAGTTGAGGAAGGCACACTCCCAATATTCGAGACCCATGCAAGAAACATGCAAATGTGTGTGTAGGCTCACATCAGCTGCCACACAGCAATCGCTGGGAAATTAGAATTGCTACATGCAGCAAGTGTATCGCACACAGGCACATAAATGCCTACACATATAGCAAGGAAGTGTAAATGTGTATGTGTATGTGTGTGCGTATTCAAGCCCACATCAGCTACCCAACCGAACGAACATCAACTGCTGGGGTTATAATAGTGCTACAGCAAGAATATTGCACACAATCACTTAAATGCTTACACATATAGGGAGGTAGTTTAGGGAGGGTGGGGTTCTAATAGTGCTACAGGCAGCAAGAATATTGCACACAAGCAAATAAATGCTTACACATATAGCGAGGAAGTGAAAATGTGTGTGTGTATGGTCATCGGGAAATAATATTCGTTATGCACATCAACACTTTCATACCCTTTCCACAAATAATCATGAAAACGCTAACATTTTGCATGAGCATGGCAAAGTCGTTTAAGAATTCGGTATACTCTTCGTTCAGAAGGGAACCAATGGCATCGCATCGAGAAGAAATTTCAATTTTTGTGAGCTGCTTGCTGTTTGTGCCAGCATACATATATTTTTGTGAGAAGAGAGCAGAGAGTAAAAAGCATGGGGCAGAAAGAGAAAGAGAGCAAGGGAAAGAGCGGCACATGGCAGGCCTTTTTGGAATATCGACCGTCACCGTCGAGCGCTCGAGGCGGAATGATTTTGCCAACAGCAATTTTTCTCTCCCGACCCTAAAATTAAAAGTAAACAAAATTCTAATGTCAAAAAATAAGTGTGCACATTAATTTGTTCCAGTTGTTGTATGGTTAGTTGTACAAGTTAAAATATCCGTCATGACAAAAGTCATAAAAAAGTTATAATTCTATTTCATTGTTTTAACTTCGTGCAAAGATCACAAGTAAACAAGCTAATAAATGGTAAACTGGCGCCCAACAGTGGTCTAAAACCTACTCACCAGAAATCCATAAGCATGAACGCAACATCGTTGGATCGACATCGTTGGACTTGCAGACGGACAGGAAGACAATAAAAACCATAGTCTTTAATAAAACAACAAACACAATAAATATGTAAATAGAGTGCTTAACTTAAAAAATAAAGAAAAGAGTCAAAGGAAAAAGTGCTTATAAAATAATCTTTGCGACGCAAAATTTTAAAAGAAAAAAAAAAAAAAAAAAAAAATCACACTGCATATAAAATTATCAGGCACTGGGTATAATTAGGAACAAAATAAGAGGCCCTGCTGATATGGCACTGTCGTCTTATGACACGCCACCAATTTTAAGGCAATGCCGATAAACGCCCCATCTATATAATAGAGCAAGAGTTGCCCGTTCTACGTCAGGGTACCTTAACAATAATCCAGTAGTATGAGAAAATTGAAAAGAAAGTGACACTGCTTAAAAATAAAACAATTATGACATATGATTCCACTCTAGCTGCTTCTCTTAATGTTGAATAACATTATTATTATTTGATCTTTGTAAATGACTGGATGTGTTCAAATTGTGTTGAAGTGAAATCAATTAAAATATAAAATCATCATAAAACATAAATGCAGTATTCTGACTTTTAATTAAATAAATCAATTAAGTATAAACATTAATTCGTAGATTTCAACAGGTTATGGGCCCAGTCCATGCAAAGTGAAAAGAAGTTTAATAAACTTTAAATAGCTGTAATATAAGTTCTTGTCTGATAGTGAGCATATTAGAAGTGTTACAGAATGCAAAGCATTAAGAACAATATTAAGCTCTTCGATGGCCAAAAGTATTCAGTTTGGAAATTTCGCATTAAGGCTATATTTGCTGAGTTAAGTGTGCTCCATGTGGTTGAACAACAGAATCCGCACGAAATAGACGATACTTCGAAAAAGGCTGACATGTGTGCTAAGAGCGCAATTATTCAGAACTTGAGTGAGTCTTTTCTGAGTTTCGCAGCAAACAGCCTTTCGGCACGTGAAATTATTGTGAACTTAGATGCCATTTATGAGCGTAGAAGTCTGGCAACTCAATTAGCTGCACGAAAACGTTTAGTTTCTCTTAAACTTTTGAGTGAAATGCAAATGTCGCAACTTTTCATTACATTTGATGAAATAGTGAGTGAGTTAGTAGCGGCTGGTGCAAGAATGGACGAAATGGAAAGAGTTGCGTATTTGCTGCAGACTTTGCCTTCAGCTTACAATAGTGTTATTACTGCTATCGAAACATTGTCAGCAGAAGATCTCACACTAGCCTTCGTTAAAAATCGTCTGTTAGACCATGAAATAAAAATTAAAAGCGATCATAATGACACAAGTAAAAAGATAATGCATATTAATACAAAAAATAATTTGAACCATAATTTTAATAATAATAACAAAACTCATAATAAATATAAACCAAATACAAATAAAAATTATAATAATAATAAACCATATAATAGAAACACAAAAACAAATAACCTAAAATGTCACTTCTGCGGAAAGTTAGGGCATATTAAAAGAAACTGCTATAAATATAAAAATCAAATAAATAATAATAAAAATAAAGAAAATGTCACACAAGCACACGTCGCAACCACCAAGCAAGGATTTGCATTTATGTTAAAAAATGTGAACAAAAAAAAAAAAAAAAAAAGAATTAAATAATGCCAATTTTATTCTTGACTCGGGTGCTTCCGATCATATAATAAATAATGAGGCATTTTTTATTGATTATGTCGACTTGGAAGTTCCAATAAAAATTGCCGTTGCAAAGAATGATGAATTCATTTACGCAACCAAACGTGGAATTGTTCGACTCCAGAATGCATACCAAATAACACTTGAGGACGTGTTATTCTGTGGAGAAGTGGCTGAAAACCTAATTTCAGTAAAAAGACTGCAAGAATCTGGAGTGACTGTCATTTTTAATGAAAATGGTGTTAAGATGACAAAAGGAGATATCGTCATTGCGGAAAATTCAGGTTCGTACGAAATTCCAATAATAAAATTTAAAGCGTACAATATTAAAGGAGAAAATAAAAATTTGTTTCAATTATGGCATGAGAGACTAGGTCATATAAGTAAAGGTAAAATGTTAGAAATAAAAAGAAATAATTTATTCTATGATAATAGACTTCTTGACAATGTCATTCCTACAGATGAAATATGTGAAGCTTGTTTAAAAGGGAAACAAGCCAGACTACCATTTAATAAACAAAAGCATAGTAAAGAATATATAAAAAGACATCTTTTTATAATTCATTCCGATGTCTGTGGTCCGATAACACCTTCAACTATTGATGATAAAAATTACTGTTATTTTTCTGGATCAATTCATTATTATTATTGTGTTACTTATTTGATCAAACATAAATCGGATGTTTTTACTATGTTTAAGGACTTTGTGGGAAAAAGTGAAACACACTTTAATTTGAAAGTTGGGCATTTATATATAGACAATGGTAGGGAATATTTATCTACTGATATGCGTGAGGTCTGTGTTAAAAAGGGAATTAGTTACCATCTAACAGTTCCATATACCCCGCAATTAAATGGAATGTCCGAAAGAATGATCCGAACCATCACTGAAAAAGCTCGTGCTATGGTTAGTGGCGCAAAACTAGATAAGTATTTTTGGGGTGAAGCAGTATTTACAGCAACATATATTATAAATAGAATTCCAACTAATGCAATTAGAGATCGTGCGACAACACCATATGAGATGTGGCATAATAGAAAACCGGTCTTAAAATAGTTAAAAATATTTGGTTCAACTGTATATGTGCATGACAAAACCAGACAAAAGTATTTTTGTTGGCTATGAACCAAATGGTTTAAAATTATGGTATGTGGAAAACGGAAAATTTGTTGTTGCTAGAGATGTGGTCATAGATGAAACAAATATGATTAACTCTAGAGCTGTTGAAATTTAAAACCTGAATGATAGTAAGGAAGGTGAAAATATTAAGGTCCTGAAAGAGAGTAAGGAAAGTAATCACCCGAATGAGAGTACGGCTGATAATAATGATAAATTCCAGAATGAAAGTATGGAATGTTACATCCAGAATGAGAGTACGGATGATAATAATGATAAATTCCAGAATGAGAGTATGGAGTGTTGTATCCAGAATGAGAGTACGGATTATAATAATGATAAATTCCAGAATGAGAGTATGGAGTATTGTATCCAGAATGAGAGTACGGATAATTATAATGATAAATTCCAGAATGAAAATATGAAATGTTTTATCCCGAACGAGAGTAAGGATAATTAGAAAAAGAAATCGCAAATAAAGATAATAGCATATTAAATAGAAGAAGCGATAGATTAAAGAATAAACCACACATATCCTATAATGAAGAAGAAAGTAGTCTAAATAATTACATATTGAATGCTCACACAATATTCAATGAAATCCCTTATTCGTTTGATGAAATAAAAAGCAGAAATGATAAGTCATTATGGGAAGAGACTATAAAAATAGAATTGCTTGCACATGAAATAAATAAGACATGGACCATTGTTAAAAGGCCTGAAAATAAGAACATTGTAGATAGTAAATGGGTATTTACATTAAAACATGATGAACTGGGAAATCCAGTTAGATGAAAAGCTAGATTAGTTGCACGTGGATCCACACAAAAATTTCAAATTGATTATGATGAAACGTTTGCCCCAGTTGCAAGAATTGCAAGTTTCCGATTTATATTTTGTCTATTGCAGTCCAATATAATTTAAAAGTACATAATATGGATGTAAAAACTGCTTTCCTTAATGGTATACTAAAAGAGGAAATTGATATGACAGTTCCTCAAGGGATTGTTTGTAATACTGGTAGTGTATGCAAATTAAATAAAGCAATCTATGGGCTCAAACAAGCAGCTAGATGCTGGTTTGAAGTATTTGAGCAGGCCTTAAATGAATGTGGATTCCAGAGCTCTCCAGTTGATCGATGCATTTATGTTAAAGATAGTGTCGATATGAAGAAGAGAATATATGTTCTACTTTATGTAGATGACTTAATTATAGCAACATTAGACTTAGAAACATTAAACAATTTCAAGCAATATCTAATGACAAAATTCCGAATGACTGATTTGGGCGAGATACGACATTTTATATGAATTAAAATTGAAATAGGAAAAGATAAGTTATCTCTAAGCCAACCCGCTTATATTAAAAGGGTTTTAAATAAGTTTGGTATGGAAGAATCAAAAAGTGTAAATACTCCATTACCAAGTAAACTTAACTATGAAAAACTAAATTCAGATGACAAGTATAGTGCTCCTTGTCGAAATTTAATAGGTAGTTTAATGTACATCATGTTATGTACACGCCCCGATATAGCTACAGCTATAAACATCCTAAGTAGATATACAAATAAGAACAATATAGAATTATGGCAAGGTTTAAAAAGAATTCTCAGCTATTTAAAAAGGAACGTAGATATGAAACTAAATTTTATAAAGAATATTAATTATGATCATACATTTATTGGCTATGTTGACTCAGATTGAAGTGGAAATGAGATTGACAGAAAAAGCACAACGGGCTTCTTATTTAAAATGTATAATTCAAATCTTATTTGCTGGAATAAAAAAAAAGGTAAAATTCGGTAGCAGCTTCATCCACTGAAGCCGAATACATGGCCTTATTTGAAGCTGTTAGAGAAGCATTATGGGTGAAATCTCTGTCAGAAAGTATACATATAAAAATAGATAAGCCAATAAAGATATTTGAAGATAATCAGGGTTGTATAAGTATAGCCAGTAAACCTTCTTGCCATAAGATATCGAAACATATCGATATAAAGTATAATTTTACCAGAGAACAAATTGAAAGCAATACCATTTCTCTTGAGTACATACACTAACCATACAACACATAGACTAGACAACTAGAACAAACTTTTTTCACGGACCAGAATATGAGCCAAGCGACCACCCAACTTCGTATTTGTTCGGTTTGGGCAATTCAGGGTTGGGCAGTCAAAATATGAAACGACAAATTCATTGCGCTGCCAGCGGTCGACGGATCATGTTTTCATATGAGCATTTTCTGTGCGCTATTTTGCTTTACTCTCCGCGCTATTTTGCTTTACTCTCCCTCTCTCTTTTTTCTCTCTCTCTCTCTCACTCTATGCGAGCACAAGCCAGCAGCCCACAAAAATTGAAATTTGTTCGCGAGTGGCGATTCGCGATGATCCCGTCTGCCATTCTTAGTAATAGTATGCCGAACTCTTAAACGGCTTTGCCATGCTCATGCAAAATTTTAGTGTTTTCGTAAAGATTTTTGGGAAGGGTATGAAAGCGCTGATGTGCATAAGCATTACTTTTTCGCGATGAGCATGCACACACACATTTACTGTGTCTTGCTACATGTATGAGCAGTTATGTGACTGTGTGCGAAACTTTTGCTGCCTGTAGCAATTGCAGGGACCAACATTTGCAGCTTGTTGTTAGATTATGGTAGATTATTGTGAGCCTGCACACACATATATATATAAATTATAATAAGACGGGTTATTGTGCAAAGACACTTTATTCATTTATCAATTACAATCTTTTTATTAGCTCGTGTGAGCATTCTGCGAGAAGATTCCAAACTAAAACTTTATAAACCTAAACGGCGACTCCAAGCCATCGCTGCCGGCGGCCGGGCCGACAGAACGCTGAGCTTGCAACTTCTGCGGACGATCACCCTGCTGTTGTGTGGTGGTGTCTAATTTCTCCTGCAACTCTGTTGCAACGGCATCCGGTGAAGCTATTGCTGACTCGCTGTCAGCATTATTTGATAGGAGCGTGCTAACTCCTCCCCGGGTAGGTTGAAACCCGTCCTCGGGTTTCCCATTGATCGGTTTCCGTTGACATATTTTAAAACCGATGACTAGGAGGAGCACCAGAGAAATCAGTATAATGATGCAACCGAATGACCTCGATGACAATTCGGCCTTAAGGTTGCTGATGTGGCGAAGGTTGCTCAGGCTCAGGTCGTGCAGAAACGGGAGGCTCAGGTGTTCCCGGAATAGTGTGATGTTGACTATTCCAGACGTCGAAACTCCTGGCTTTTTTCTCAGAATACCCTTATGGTTGACGTAATGGGTTCCATTCAGAGAGATGTGGTCGTCGAAGGTGACCAAGTAGGTCCCCGTGACCTGTTGCCTAGTGCCAGTGCTGTCCACTGCATGGATTGTGGCGCTATTGATAATTATTACGCCTTCATCGACGACGGCTATGGGTTTTAGATGCCCATGTCGCGTGGCGCATTGGGCAGTGCCACCTGAGACCAGTTGCTGAGCACACGTTGGTTTCTGCATTTGGTTGCAGAAGGTGGTGCTCACAGTAGAGGCGCAGTCGCGCACGGCGAAGGTTTTCCTCTCGCAATCGGCCACTACGTCACCTTCTTCTAAATCTATTATTATATTATTACGTTGAACAGGAAAAATATTTATCTTTTTGCAATGTAACTTAGGTCTAGGGAATTTAATTAAAAAATATAGTATTTGAGAATTTTGGAAAGCCTTAATATTAGAGACCTCTAGTAGGTCTGTTACGCTAACATTGGTGAGTTGCTCATTTAACTCTTTTACGTCAATGCTGTCAAGTATGAGTGGGCTGATTAAATTTTTTTATTTTTTTATTTTTACAAAATTAGCTATAATACACAAGAATATTAAAGCTAAGTATATAATAAGAGCGCTAGCGACCAGGCCTTCGGCTCTATGTAGGACTATATCTTATTTGTTAAATTACAATCTAGTAAATATCTGTATATTTTATTTATATTTATTGTTGTGACGTAGGGTAAGATGGATGAGGGTAGTGTATTTGGAAAGTGGGCTTTTCTAATGCTAACTAATTTTTTGCAGGTGTCTAGCAGGTGTGTGGTAGAGAGCTCTAGACCACATAAGTGACAGTTCGGCTTTGGGTCTCCTGACAATACATGGCTGTGGGTGCCACTGCTGTGTCCTATCCGGAGGCGGGTGAAAATAGTGTTTTTCGCTCGGGATGTGTTGATAGGGAACTTGACTTTCTCCAAGTTTGGGTTGCAGTTCCTGTATCTGTGATGAAAGTTAGCCCAGATTTGGATTTTTTGCGAGTGGAGCAGTTTGAGAATAACTTTTCGCAGATCTTTTTCCGCTGAGGGGAGTATCATGATTGTGGGATACTTTGACATTGCTTTTGCTGCATTTTCAGCCAACTCATTGCCTCTAATGCCCCTGTGGCTGGGAACCCAAAATATGTTAAGTTTTAGAGGGGTTTTTATTAAACTCTCCCGTATCTGCACGATTGTTGGGTTTGTGTTAGATATATTTTTGACAGATTCTACAGTCGATGGCTATCGGTACATATAGTAAACTTTCCGGTTTTGCCTTGTGCGTAAACGATGGCTTTCAGAATGGCTTCTGCTTCGGCTGAAAATACAGAGTAGTATTCTGGTAGTGATCCTGCTGATAGAATTTTACCATTGATGTCAACGCATGCGAATGCAGTGAGTTCAGCTGATTTTGTTGCGTCAGTGAATATCCACGTTCGATTATCATAAAATTTCTTGGCTGTTTCATTATAAAATAGTTGGCGGAAAGTTTCCCCGTTTGTGTGATTTTTTGGAAATTCCTGTAGCACGCAGTTAATAGAGGATTGTCTAAGAAGCCATGAAGGGGCGCTGGAGATTTTCGGTGTTGTTGGAGTTGCGATATTCCATTCTTTGGAGAGAGCGGCGCATCGGCGTATTGTGGAGAGGTATCGGTAAGTTCTCCGTTGTTTTATAGCCTTCCGTACTACAGTTTGAAGGAGCTGGTTGGGTGAGCAGAACATTTTCGGGATAAGCAGGGCTGTTGTTTCTGCGACTCTGTCCTCTATTGTGGACAAACCCGCTTCTGCTAGGACGCATTTTATTGGAGATGTTGGAAAGGCGTTGATACTGCGACGAACCGCTGTGTGGTAGGCTGGTTTAAACAGGCGGACATGTGACTTTGCGCACCAGCCGAATATTGGCAACGCGTAATCTATTTTTGCCAGTATAAGAGCCCTGGTGACATTTATAAGACTATTTGTATTTATTAAGGAATGTTTGGAGCTCAGATATTTTATAATGTTTAGTTTTTTTTCAAGGTTATCTCTGAGATACAGACAGTGATTTTTAAATGTCATTCTCTTATCGAAATATAGGCCTAATATCTTAAGAGCCTGGACGCATTCTATAGTAAAGTTATTAAAGCTTAAACTAGGGTATGTACATATTTTTTTTTTACAAATGTGCAAAATTTTACATTTAATGGGAGATAGGGTTGCACCAGAGCCCAGACCCCAGTTGTATATTTCCTTAAGTATATCTTTTTAAATATTGTTAAGTTTAGTTAGGTCCTTGATTTTACTAAAGATTATGGCATCATCTGCGTACATGATTGATTGAATTTTTTTATGATTAGATACAATTTTGTTGATTTCTTCAAATGCTATAATGAATAGAATAACCGATAATGGCGATCCTTGGGGAATGCCAGTATATAAATTGTGATAGTTTGAAAGTACGTTGTTGATCCTGACTCGAAATGAGCGGCGGGACATAAAAGCCTTCACTATATTGAAGACTTTTGTACCCACCCCCCACTGTTCGAGTTGCTGAAGAACAGTATGGGTTCCCACGCGATCAAATGCCTTTTCGAAATCAGTCTTGAGGAAAGGGCGTCTGACACGAAGTGCTCCAAGTGCAGCAGAGAGTCCATCGTACTGTGTTTAGGTTTGAAGCCTACTTGGTTCGAGCTGATCAGTTTATTTTTGGTAGCGTACCATAAGAGTCTACGGGCGATCATTTTTTCGAATGTTTTGGCGATACATGGAAGTAATGAGATGGGTCGGTAGCTAGCAATTTCTTCAGATGGTTTGTTTGGTTTTGGGATAGGTACAATGATGGCCGATTTCCACACGTGGGGGTACTGACCAACAGAAAATATATTGTTGTATAGGTTTAAAAGCTCTGCTTTGCCTGTGGCGGGCAGTTGTTTAAGCATCGGATACGAGATTCTGTCGTGACCTGGTGTTTTGCCTTTAGCCTTTGTTAAGGCAGTTTCTAGTTCTAATTCTGTGAAATCGTATTCGAGTTGTTTAGCAGATAGACTAAGTCTACCAGGAGCATGAACATACTCAAGGGATGCTGCCTTTTGTTGCCTGTATTGAATGTTGAAGTTGCAGTCCTCGGAATATTTTGACCAAGTTGTGGCAAATATGTTCGATATTTCTAAGGGTGCCGTTATTAATGTATTATTAGCTCTGATACACTTAAGCTGAGGAGGGGGGACTCCCACCAGGGATTTAATGTCGCGCCAGATTTTTTTGGAGGAGGATTGAGGAGAAATATTGGATGTGAAGGCACCGAGGCTCTCACGTTTGGCTTCTTTAACTGCACGCTTAAAGAACGCATTTGCTCTTTTGTAAGCTATGAGGTTAGCATCTGTCATTTTGTATTTATAGGTTTGCCATAATTTTTGCTTATTATCCCGAAGATCTCCCAGATTTTTATTCCACCAAATTATCTTTCTTTTAAATGTGTGGGGTTTGGTCTGTGGAATTGCCTTATTTGCCGCCATCCGATTTGGTAATTTGGGAGACTTGCAGTTGAATGTCTGCATTTTGTGTGAATGAAGTGTGGGTATTATAGTTTAAACGAAACAATTCCCAATTGGCTAAATCAATTTTGAATTTTGGGGAGAATTTAGACTTTTCAAAATGAAACTGATTTAGTATTTCAGTTATGACTGGGAAATGATCGCTGCTGTATAAGTCGGGTAAAACTTCCCAATTGCAGTGTGGATGCAGATTAGAGGAGATAAACGTGAGGTCTATGTGTGTGTAAGTTTTATGTGTGGAAAAATGTGTTGGACTGCCATTATTCAAAAGAGATAGGTTAGTTTTTGAGACGGCTTCGATAATATTTTTTCCTCTGGAGGTGGTGCGTGGAGAGCCCCAAGGAAAACCCCAGGCATTGAAATCTCCAGTAAACAATAGTGGAGCGGAGAAGCTGTTTATTATTGAGAGAATTTCGTTCCCAGAAAAATGTTGATCAGGGGGGATATAGCTGTTAAGAATAGTAAATTTTTCGTTAAGTTTTAATTGAATGGCCAAGTGAAGTATACTTGAGCTGGTCAGAGAAGGGAGCAGAGAGTGCGGTAGGTGCCTTTTAACAAGAATTCCTATTCCTTGTTTGGCATTAAGGTTGTGTGGTAGGTTAGAGAAGTAACCTAAGTAAGTTTGTTGCAGATTATGTTTTTTGAGTTAAAAGGTAATTTAGTTTCTTGAAGACATATTATATCTGGATTTATTTTATTTATTAGAATCGTTAATTCATCAAAATTATTTATGTATCCTTTTAGGTTCCATTGAACAACTTTAATGGTCATAGATAAATGAAGTAATAATTGATATATGTATGTCTTCAGGGAACATAGTATTTTTTTTATTTTTTATTTATTTATTATTATTATTGTATCAGTCGGACATTGACTCAGTTGGGTCAAGATCGATGGTGTTATTTGGTGTTGAATCAGTTAATGACTCCATTGAGCCACAATCGATGGTGTTGTTTTGTGTTAAATGTGAGTGAGTAGGTGATTTTGGTTTTGTTCGGTTATTGAGTGTTTTTTCTAAGAATTGTGATAGGGAAGGGGTCAGTTGGGAAGAAGAGGGAAGTGATGAGGAGAGAGTAGAAGGAGATTGAGTGTTATTATGTGGAAGCGAGTCGGGCGACGAGGGGCGATCGTCAGAGCCACCAATATTGCTCTTATCAGTGTAACGGTTTATGTTGTGCTTTGCTTTTTGTGCTGTGCTATTTTCGTTTTCTATGTTTGCTGTGACTGCGGCGTAGCTGTCAGGTTTGGATTGTTTAGGCAAGGCAGCTTTGTAATAAAGCTTTGCCTCTCTCATTGTACACTTCTTCGTGGTTTTTATTTTCAGTATTTCTTTTTGCTGTATGAATGCACTACATTTTTTGTCTGAGGCAGCATGGTTCTGTGAGCAATTCACGCACTTTGGAGAGCAGGTACCAGAGTGCGGGGTGAGTCCACAGTTACTACACGTTGGTTCGTTCTTGCAGTATTTTTGGGTATGGCCGAGTTTTTGGCAAGATTTGCACCGCATGGGATTCGGAACAAATTCGGATATTTTTACAGTGTGCCAGCATATGTCGATTTTCGATGGAAGGTTGTAGAGATCGAAAGTAAGAAGCATAACACCCGACGGTTTTGCTACACCCTCAACTTGCTTGGTGAACTTGTAGATTGCGATAACTTTTTGGGAGATGAGCTCTTCAAGAATTTCGTTTTCGGGCACGTTAATAAGGTAGGGTGCATAAATAGTCCCTTTAACCGAATTAAGTGATTGGTGGAGTTGGCATTCTATTTTGCATATACCTGGGAGTTCTTTTGCGTTGATGAAATTGTTGGCGTCGTCGATTGATCGAACCAGCATTAGTAGATTTCCGTCTTTTAAGTTTGTTATTGAGTTAATATTCTTATTGATGTGCTTAAGCGCCTTGTGTACAGCGAAGCAAGAATATTCTGAGATTGTTTTATCACTGTCTTTGGCGGAGATTACTATATATTTTGGGTTAGCAATGTTGTTAGATGGCAGTTCGGGAAAGTCATTTAAAGTTTTTGAAGGTGGTTTACGTTTTTTTGTTGGGGGACTGTCGGCCAGAGTGCTGAACCGATTATGTCCCAGGTTTGGGGGCCCCGGGCCACCCATGGATTTTTTTTTTTTTGCGATCAAGCGCTTGAAACTAATATTTTGTACCAGTAACGGTTTGTAGAAAGAGTGTGAGGAGAGAAGAGAACTGATAACAACACGATTGGTTAGCAACTGACGTCTGCTCGCGATGAGTGTTAGTCGGCGACTGCTGATTAAATTTATTTTTGCGAGTGAAATGGAAAGAATTAAATCTTCTAGGTCCGAAATTATCATTCTGTTTTTCGCCAGGATAGTCGTATAAAAGTGTTCGACTTTCGTATCTGGTTTTTGGATTGCATTAAGAGTTCTTGAAATTTCGTTGAGTCTTACTTGAATTTTATTATTTATCTCAATTTGTTTGTTTTCTGAATCTATTAGTTGTCTCTGTTTTAACTTTATCTTCCCCCAGTCATCAAAATCTGGGGTTCCTGCTATGGCTTTAAGAGCACTACCTATCAGGTTTATGCTTCTGGCTTGTCTATGGTGAACATTAAGAGTGCTAATTAAGGTGGTTATGTGTTGTAAGTCAGTCCTCAGTACCTGTCTCATGTGGTCTTTTGGTAGTTTGTCCACTAGTGTCCATGTCTCGTCGGCGTATGTCTCGTATATCATTAAGTTAGTCGTGTGTCCTATGTAACCGTATTCGTCCCAAATCGTCACGTCACCGTCTATTATAGGTATATAGTCCGCGTGCGTATAGTCATTAAGTCTTGAGGTCGCGTCGGTTCTAGTCAGAGTCACAACTACTAATGTTAGAATATGTGTTATCCTAAGGTAAAAGATATAAAAATTAAGAAGTTATTAACAATGGTCTACTTAAGGCTGTCCTTATGGACCACCCTCCCTTTTATGAGGACCGTTGTCCCAAGGTCTGCTTCAACCACTGCTTCGGTGAATAAGGGGGAAAGTTTGTTTCCTAGTCTCTTATTGGACTTTACCCATACTTTCTCACCTATTTCGTATGATTTGTGAATCCTGTTCTTGTTATGCTGCTCTAGAGACTTTTCTTGTGCTGATGTGAGATTGTTTCTTATCTGCACCGCAGCGTTTACAGGTATATTGTGAATGATTTCTATCGGTTTCTTCTTTGTCACCGAATGAATCGACCTATTGTATTTGGTTGTTGCAAGGAGAATGCTTTCGATGGTATCTTCGATGTGATTTCCATTCTTTAAGCAGCGACTTATGTCTCCTAAAGTACCGTGAAAACGCTCGACTTGCCCATTAGATGTACTGTGTAAGGGTGGTGCGTTTGCAATCGCAATGTCAAAGTTGTTTGCTAACATTGTCCGGATGGTCTCTGAGTTTAGCGATCTCTCGTTATCGCAATAGATAGTCTTTGTCTTTGGGAAAAAATTAAGAATTTGTAAGAGTGGAGCTTTTACATCCACAATTGCGCGTGATCGTATCGGTTGAACGACAGCGAATTTAGAGAATTTGTCGATGCAGGTTAAAAAGTATTTCCCGTCTGTGGAGTAAATATCTACATGTAGTATTTCTCCAGTATATGAAGGTATGGGAGTTTTCCCTAATTCTTGCCTGATCGGATGTCGGTCATGTTTGTTCTCTATTTCGGTTGTTAAACGACACATTTTTGGGAAAAAATAGTCCCTAAGTATTTGTTGGGCATTTTCCTGAGCTGCGCGATGAGCGCGATTGTGCTCCGCTATAGCTATTTCCCTTTGTTCTGTAACGTCTGATATGTCTATCATGAGGCTTTTACAGTGTCGAAAAGTTGTTGAGGGAAATTCCTTCACTAGATTATGTTGAATGAAGGCTAGAATAGGAAGATCACAATGAATTGCATTGGTCACTTCGGAATTTACCACTTCTCGTAGAGTCTGAGTAAGTGTGTTGCGATCGGAAAATTGTATGACATGACGGGTCTTTGTTTTGAACAAAATATATGTCTTTTGTTGTGGGACAGTGCTTTCTTCCAGTATAATCTGATTACGGAAGCAGTTTACAGGTTTATCTGTTGTCTCGATTGTGTAAGTCAGAGATTCTTCGCTGTGGATTGTAGCGGCATCGGATTCCGCCGAATCTTCCAGAGCGTTAATATTCTGGCGAGACAGAGCGTCTGCCACAAGGTTCTCTTTGCCTGGCTTATAAATGATGTTTGCATTATGCTCATCAATAAAAGCCTTCCAGCGCTTTATCTTGGCATTCGGATTTTTGTCCGAAACCGCGAATGTTAGCGGCTGGTGGTCTGTGTAGATGTTAAGGTTTTTAACACCGTACAAGTAATTTCTGAGATTTTTCAGTGCCCACACAATGGCTAAGAGTTCTCTCTCATTTGTGGCAAAGTTAATCTCGTTGTCTCGCAATGTGCGCGAGATCATGGTTATAGGGCGTCCGCCCTGAGATAGCACAGCACCAAGCCCTTGGCCTGAGGCGTCTGTTGTCAAGTCAAATGGTTTTTTAAAATCGGGATATGCTAACAGCACATCCTCGGAAGCTAACAGCTCTTTTAATTTGTTTGACTTAATTCGATGTTTACTCTCCTCGACTAATTAGCGCTTATCTTGCCATTTTCGCCTTTCAAGACTTCCGTTAGGGGTCTTGCAATGTTGGCGAAGCCTGCTATGAAGCATCTGTAATAGCTCGCTAATCCTAAGAAGGATCGAAGATTGAATAAAGTTTTTGGCGGTTGAAAGTCTTTTATGGCTCGTACTTTGTCGGCCGACGTTTGTATTCCGCCTCTGCATACTGTGAATCCCAAGTATTCCACGCTCTTTTTGAAGAACTTGGATTTTTCTTGAGAAACTCTCATGCCAGCATCCCTAAGGTTTTTCAAGACCCATTCAATGTGTTTGACATGGTCTTCCTTATTGGGTGAGAAAATTATTACGTCATCTACATAGACGTAGCACGTTTTCCCAATTTGCTCCTTGAGGACATCGTCTATTGCCCTTTGGAATATACTAGGGGCGTTCTTCTACAAAATTCGTATTTTCCATTGTGTACAGAGAATGCCGTCTTTTCTCTGTCCCTCACTGCCAATTCTATCTGATGAAAGCCCGATTTTAGGTCTAGTGTTGTAAAATACTGAGCATCGCCCATATTCGATAATATGTTAGAGATAGTTGGGATAGGGTATTTCTCGTCGGTTGTCTTTTGATTTAGTTTCCTAAAATCAATAACCAGACGTTTCTTTTTATGACCTGCTTCGTCGACACCTTTTTTTGTCGACTACCCATATTGGATTGTTGTAGGGTGACTTGGATGGTCTAATTATGCCATTCGCCAGAAGTTGTTTAACCTCTGCGTTGACGAATTCAGACACACCCATTGGGTATGGGTATAATTTAGAATACACCGGTTCGCCATCCGTTGGGATAGTGGCAACTGTGTTAATGTTGTAAGGTAAGGATTCGTTAACGTCTGCGAAGGCGTTAATCATCCTATCAATCATACGATTGAAAGTTGGTCTGATCGCGGCAGGCACATCCGCATCATGGATTTCAAAATGATTCACTTCTTGACAGTTAGTGAATTTGATCTCCTCTATACCTTGATCATATTCTATTTTATTATTTGTTAGGTCGATTTGGGCGTTGACTTGTTTTAACAGATCAAGGCCAATGATGCCATCGAAATCTTTTAGTGATTCGAGCATGAAGAAAAAGGATTTGACTTTGAAAAGGTGAATAAGACACTTATGTTGGATTTTTGTGTGTCCATGGAGTGACCTAACCTGGAATGGGTTGTTGACTGGCATCCAATGTGCCAGTTCAGGAAGGGGTTTAATATAATTTTTGGACGCTCCAGTATCAATTAAGAGCTTAATGGTGCGCCCTGCTATCGTACGTTCTATGTACGGGAGCAGGGAGTTTCCCCTACAAAATTGCAGTTTTCTGCTTCTGACAGCTCATCCTCAACTGCCTCTGTCTCATGTTGAGAATGGGACCCGTAGTCGTCAGTATTGTCTTGTTTGGGCAAATGTTACGTTCTCTTGGATTGGTCCCCATAATTTCGAGTGTTTTTATAGCTTTGAACGGGTTGCTTAAAACGCGAGGAAGAATCGACTTCCATTGGTTCAGGTCCGCGGTTCTGTGCTTTTTGGGAATTGAAGCGCTGTTTAGAGCTGCTTGGTTTCTGTTGGTTTGAGTTTGAGTGTGTCTGAAAATGGGGGTTCTTCTTTTGATAAGAACCATCATTCTCCTGCTGTCCACTTTGACGCCAGTTCTGGGTCTTTCGGCCATTTGACTTTTGAGGCTTCTCTTCCGAGTATTTTGCAAAACTAGCTGCAAAAATTCCTCTCTCGTTACTCGATTCAGCTTCTTGAGCTAAAGCTAGAGCCGAAGGAAGGTCTTTGGGTTGTGCCGGAAAAACGGCCCACCTCACTGATTTTCTGAGTCCCGAAATGAAGGTGTGCAGAGCGTCATTTCTGAATTTGCTATTCAGGACAGCCGCTGCAGCAGGGTCATGTGTCATTATTGTTTTATTAGTTAGTAATGTTAACTTTTTCTCAATCTCATCGTAGTATTTTAGCAACGATAGATCGCCTTGCCTAAGCGTGCTCAATTGTTGTTGAATCACATGCACAGGCGTTTTGTCAGAGTATGTGAAGTCTAATCTGGCAATAATTGCCTTGAAGTTTAGTACAGTATTGAACGAGGCAAGCACAGCGTCTGCTGGTCCTCTAACTTTGTTGCGAATTATTGCAACTGCTTGATAGTGCCTCGAGCTGCCATCGTAAGGTTCAAAAACCATATAGGCTGCGCAGGCTGCTTGTCGCCACGAAACATAATTCTCTTGTTTGCCGTCAAACTCTGGAATTGACTTAACTATATCTAAGGGCTCGTCGCATTTATTACCTGCGACAATTTTAATCTCTTCATAGATCTCGACCTAAGCGGTCGGTCCCACAAATCTGTTAAATTGCTCTGTAAGAGCTTTTATTCTGTTTTCAAAAGTAGCTGCTTGCTGCTCGAGTGCATTTTGCATTTGCACTCCGAGTTGTGCTACTTGTTCCTCAGTCATTTTTTGTCGTCTATGTTGCAAAAAAGAACAAACTTACACTCACACAAAAGACAAACTTATCTCACCGCTGCTATCGTCCGACCTATTGCTACCCTGCATTCGCCTAATCGCTTTACTCTAGTAGTAATTTCAACGAAATTCAAATTCTTCACTAAAGAAAGAGGGCACTGACAGAATGATTTATTCGGACACTAACAATTTATTCAACAAGATAGTTTATTTCAAATTTTATTTTATTTAATTCGATTTTTTTTTTCAAAAGTACTAAATTTATTTATATAAAAAATACATTTTTATTTTAAAGTAATAAGTTTTATTAATATTTAGAATTTTTGATTTGAGAGTATTTAATTTTCATAAAAATGTTTTATAACGTAAAAGAGAAATGAGCAGTTCACTTACATATGCATTCTTGAATTCGTTTACTATTATAAATCGAATTTATTTGACAGTGGTGGCCGATATAATGGTCCAACGCTGATATGATGATCCAACGCTGTCTTCGTTGTTTTGATTTATTTGTTTTTTTTTTTTTATTGTACTCGCTCAGCGGTCCGCTGGGGTTTTTCTTTTTTTTTTCGTTTTTGTTTCTGTTTTGTTTTACACTTCTTGTGTTTCACTCGCTCAGCGGTCCGCTGAGGTTTTTTCTTTTTGTTTTCTTTTTTGTTTTTTACTTATTGTTTTTTATTGTTTTATTCACAGTGGCTCCTGGCGTTGGCCGAAGAGTTGCACAGATCACAAATGTTAAGTTTTATTTTATTTTGTTTTTGTCTATGACTCCTGGCGTATGCTCAAGGAGTTATACAGATCACAAATGTTAAAGGCGTGTATGTTCACTTGCCGTTGGGCGCCAATTATAATAAGACGGGTTATTGTGCAAAGACACTTTATTCATTTATCAATTACAATCTTTTTATTAGCTCGTGTGAGAATTCTGCGAGAAGATTCCAAACTAAAACTTTATAAACCTAAACGGCGACTCCAAGCCATCGCTGCCGGCGGCCGGGCCGACAGAACGCTGAGCTTGCAACTTCTGCGGACGATCACCCTGCTGTTGCGTGGTGGTGTCCAATTTCGCCTGCAACTCTGTTGCAACGGCATCCGGTGAAGCTATTGCTGACTCGCTGTCAGCATTATTTGATCGGAGCGTGCTAACTTATATATATATATACATATATAGAAAGAATAAATTCTCATCCAAACAGTCTGGCCAAGCGCCTAGGTACTGCAGCTCTCAGTCGCCGCACTTGCACTAGGGGACAATTAAACCGACATCACCCTCAAGACCTGCTGGATCGTGTCTTGATATAAAAAATCTTCCCATTACCCATAAGAAATTTCAAATAAAATATCTTGTTATTGTCTTATTGTTATGTATTCTATGTTAAAATAAACATAGCTTTAAGTAGTAGTTTTTCCAGATTAAGTTGCCTAAAAGGTAGCGGTACGTTAAGCTGTAAATAAACATTTATTTAAAAAAAAAAAAAAAAAAAAACAAATTAAATTTGTTCGCGAGTTGCAAATCAAGACGATCTCATTTTTTACCTTCTGAGTGAAGAGTATGCTGATCTTTTCAAAGCGCTTGCCATGCTCATGCAAAATATAAAGAATGTTATTATTATAAAATTAAAATTTGTTCGCGAGTGCAAATGAAGATAAACCCATTTCTTACCTTCTGAGTGAAGATAATGCTGATCTTTTCAAAGCGCTTGCCATGCTCATGCAAAATATTGAGAATATTATTATTATTTGTATGTAGGGTATGAAAGCGTTCATGCGGGTGGGTATACTTACATGATATGTAAATTGGCGTGTGCCTTTCACGTAATTTTAATTGTGTGAACGATTTCGGTCGGATCCGATTTGCAGAGAAAGCATTGAATGCCCTTTTTCTTATCACCTCAATTTTTCTAATAAACTGCCTATTTGCCTATTTGATTTGCGGAGAAAGCATTGAATGCCCTTTTTCTTATCATCTCAATTTTTCTAATTTTTTTGTTTTGTTTATTAAGGCTATTACTTTTTCCAACTATTTTTTCAGTTAGCCATTTGCAGTTTTTCCTTATTAAAATTAATATAAAATGATCAAGAAGGAATTTTCTATGATCAAAACAAGGGTGCGTGGGGGAAAACCATTCATTATATAAAGATGAATTTGCTGTAGCGTGCATGCAGTACAGAACAATTTTTTCTTTAAGTCTAGCGATGTATGGTTTCTTGTCGAAAATTTTCTTGAATGTGTCAAAATGCAGTTTAATCAAATTATAAAAATTGTCAGAAGGGGCTTTCAATTTTAAATAATGATTAATATAATGGAAGTTTTTATTGAGTATTAAATACTCAGAAGAACATTGCATTTCATCGCATGATTTTAGAAGACTATTACAATCTTCGCAATTAGTTTTTTGCAACAGCTTGTGCAAAAGATACCCACCAAAATACCGCAATGCATTTTAATTAAAAGCATTTTGAATATTGCCTATAGTTGCATCTAATGCCAATTCTATTTCTAACTCATTGTCTATTTCTAACTCATTGCCAATATCTGTTGACAAATTCACGTCACATTGATCGTGAAATACAGATATTTGGGACCCGCTATCTTTTATGATGTTAGCTAACATCTGATCTTCATCTGGAATACAATTTCCAGAAACTGAAGCAGATGTCAACATTTTCAGTTTTAGATGCCCATGTCGCGTGGCGCATTGGGCAGTGCCACCTGAGACCAGTTGCTGAGCACACGTTGGTTTCTGCATTTGGTTGCAGAAGGTGGTGCTCACAGTAGAGGCGCAGTCGCGCACGGCGAAGGTTTTCCTCTCGCAATCGGCCACCACGTCACCTTCTTCTAAATCTATTATTATATTATTACGTTGAACAGGAAAAATATTTATCTTTTTGCAATGTAACTTAGGTCTAGGGAATTTAATTAAAAAATATAGTATTTGAGAATTTTGGAAAGCCTTAATATTAGAGACCTCTAGTAGGTCTGTTACGCTAACATTGGTGAGTTGCTCATTTAACTCTTTTACGTCAATGCTGTCAAGTATGAGTGGGCTGATTAAATTTTTTTATTTTTTTATTTTTACAAAATTAGCTATAATACACAAGAATATTAAAGCTAAGTATATAATAAGAGCGCTAGCGACCAGGCCTTCGGCTCTATGTAGGACTATATCTTATTTGTTAAATTACAATCTAGTAAATATCTGTATATTTTATTTATATTTATTGTTGTGACGTAGGGTAAGATGGATGAGGGTAGTGTATTTGGAAAGTGGGCTTTTCTAATGCTAACTAATTTTTTGCAGGTGTCTAGCAGGTGTGTGGTAGAGAGCTCTAGACCACATAAGTGACAGTTCGGCTTTGGGTCTCCTGACAATACATGGCTGTGGGTGCCACTGCTGTGTCCTATCCGGAGGCGGGTGAAAATAGTGTTTTTCGCTCGGGATGTGTTGATAGGGAACTTGACTTTCTCCAAGTTTGGGTTGCAGTTCCTGTATCTGTGATGAAAGTTAGCCCAGATTTGGATTTTTTGCGAGTGGAGCAGTTTGAGAATAACTTTTCGCAGATCTTTTTCCGCTGAGGGGAGTATCATGATTGTGGGATACTTTGACATTGCTTTTGCTGCATTTTCAGCCAACTCATTGCCTCTAATGCCCCTGTGGCTGGGAACCCAAAATATGTTAAGTTTTAGAGGGGTTTTTATTAAACTCTCCCGTATCTGCACGATTGTTGGGTTTGTGTTAGATATATTTTTGACAGATTCTACAGTCGATAGGCTATCGGTACATATAGTAAACTTTCCGGTTTTGCCTTGTGCGTAAACGATGGCTTTCAGAATGGCTTCTGCTTCGGCTGAAAATACAGAGTAGTATTCTGGTAGTGATCCTGCTGATAGAATTTTACCATTGATGTCAACGCATGCGAATGCAGTGAGTTCAGCTGATTTTGTTGCGTCAGTGAATATCCACGTTCGATTATCATAAAATTTCTTGGCTGTTTCATTATAAAATAGTTGGCGGAAAGTTTCCCCGTTTGTGTGATTTTTTGGAAATTCCTGTAGCACGCAGTTAATAGAGGATTGTCTAAGAAGCCATGAAGGGGCGCTGGAGATTTTCGGTGTTGTTGGAGTTGCGATATTCCATTCTTTGGAGAGAGCGGCGCATCGGCGTATTGTGGAGAGGTATCGGTAAGTTCTCCGTTGTTTTATAGCCTTCCGTACTACAGTTTGAAGGAGCTGGTTGGGTGAGCAGAACATTTTCGGGATAAGCAGGGCTGTTGTTTCTGCGACTCTGTCCTCTATTGTGGACAAACCCGCTTCTGCTAGGACGCATTTTATTGGAGATGTTGGAAAGGCGTTGATACTGCGACGAACCGCTGTGTGGTAGGCTGGTTTAAACAGGCGGACATGTGACTTTGCGCACCAGCCGAATATTGGCAACGCGTAATCTATTTTTGCCAGTATAAGAGCCCTGGTGACATTTATAAGACTATTTGTATTTATTAAGGAATGTTTGGAGCTCAGATATTTTATAATGTTTTGTTACAAAAGTGTTGTAAGGATGAGGTTATTATTTTTTCAAATAACTTCGGAATTGTAGATAATTTCGCAATACCTCTATAATTGGAAATGTCAGATCTTCCGCCTTTTTTATGTAACGGAATAATAAAAGACTCTTTCCAACATAAAGGGAAAACCGAGGTATCCAAAGATAAATTAAATAATTTTAATAATGGTGACAGAAGAGCAGCGCTACACTCTTTAATCACACAACTCGGAATATTATCAGCACCAGGAGAGAACGATGATTTCAGTGTCCTAATGGCTGCAACCAAGCAATCTGCTGAAATCTTAGGAATATTAACTGAAAAAGATTCAGAAAAGGAATATGTGTTTGAGTAATCAATTGTATCAATGGAAGAATAAGTTGATTGGAAAAATTTTGCAAAAAGATCAGAAGACTCTTGATCTTCACAAGATTTTTCCAAACCAAAGAAAAATGAAGTTGGCAAACCAGAAGATTTACGCTTAGAATTGACAAAAGTATAAAATTGCTTCGGATCACGAGAAAACTGGCGTTTGACACGTACAAGATAATTCTCATAGCAGCGAGAATTTAAGATATTAAAGTTAGACTTGGCTATAGAATATTTAGCCCAATCAACAGCCGAACCAGACTTTTTAAAATTTTTAAAATATTTTGATTTAATATTTCTTAAATTAGAAAGCGTCTTGGAAAACCAGGGCGGCTTATTCAGAACAGGCGAATTTCTCCTGAGGGGAACACATACATCAATAATAGAATCTAGAGTTGAGTAGAAAAGGGATGTTGCTAGATTAACATCAACCGACTCATATAAACTTGACCAGTCAGCTGAACTAATCAATTCGTTTAGCAAGACAAAATTGCATTTGCGAAAGCAACGTCTACGATTTGAAGGTGATTCTGATAAAGGTATTGGATTCCTAACAGATAAATAAACCTTTAAAGTGGGATGATAAATATCCTCTGGTAAACAAAAAGGGTTTGATCTCGATACATTAATGATGGAATCATTATTTGTGAACACAAGATCAAGCGAGCGATTCTGATGATTAGAAATAGAGTTCATCTGAAGCAAGGACAGGTTGAACAATTCATCAAAAAAATAGTGATCAAGTGTTGGAATAAGGTAGTTTACATTACAAGGTAAAGACCATGAAGTATTGGGAATATTAAAATCACCCAACACAAGAAACAAGTCATTATCACTGGTATGTCCATACATTTCTTTAATACAAGTTATGTGATGCTCAAAAACTTGTAAATCAGAAGAAGGAGGAATATATGAACATGTAATAAATAATGAACACGATAGGAGAGTTAATTTAACACCTATAATCTCCACATCATGAAGGGAGGAAAATGTAAACAATTCCGAGAGGATACTGGACTTAACAGCGATCAAAACTCCACCTCCTCTACGGTTTAAGCGATCAAGTCTATAAATAGTGTAATTACTAGACAGAATTTCACTATTATGAATACTATGACTTAACCACGTTTCTGTTAAAGAAATGAGATCAAATGAAGAACTAAAACTATTAAGGAATATGCTTTTAAGCTTAGAGTTTATACCCCGAACATTTTGGTAGATTAGGGACAATTGAGAAAAGTCTAATTTATTTCTTAGTTTTTTGGTGCAGTTTTTGATTGCACCGAAGGTATATTCAACGCTACAGGGGTTGATCTATTACGATTCTTCGGTTTGAATTCATGCACAACCATATGTGGAGGCCAAAATTTGGGATCACATATAGTTGTGAAATATTCAACCGGTACATTTAACTTAAATGAAGAAATTTCACGAGGAGTCGAGAAATTGAACTTCGATATGGAAACAGAAACATTCGTAGAGGTCTTAGAGCAAATGTATGAAGATATTGCTTCACATGTTGTATCCACCGAAAGCCTAGATAAAAAAACTTGCTTTCGAGGAGCTACAACGCATAAAGTGGGAGCAGTAATATTCGAATTGGTTACCGTATTACCATTCTCTGTATGAACAACACTTGGAAGAGGATCCAAATTTTGAACAGGGACAAGAGATTCAGAAACTACGTCAACTGTTAAGGCAGTAGCCTCCGGACCAGGCGAGGGAACACAAATCGATTGAGGGGATGAAGACCGAACAGAAACACAAGGTGAGGGAGGAGCAAGCGAGTTGGGAGACGATGTTAGTACAGGAGGAGGTACTAACAAAGAGGGACACTCAGCTTCAGATTGAGGGTCATCAAAGTTAAAATTGATTAATAAATCTTCAGCAGCTACCAGGTCACTGGATAGCTGCTTAGAAATTTTATTCAATTTAAAAAATTGAGCCCTCACAGCATTATACATCTTGGAAAAATTAATTTGTTTTTCCAAGCATGTCGGACAAGACCAACGTAAGCCACCAATACCAATTTTAGCAGTGGACATAATCTTATCGTAGTCTCGCCCAGTAAGTCCAGCACATTTAGTGTGCATAAGATTTTCACAAAGCCAACAATTAATAAATTGGGCCTGTGCCGAATCAGCTGCTTGTCTAACAGTGCAAGCTTTTTTGCAGCAGCTCATATTCGCAATTGGGATTCAAAAGAAATCAGTTGCAAAAAAACAAATAGTGATAATGTTGCGAGAGCTAGTCACAACAACAAACAATAGCTAAAGCGCAAAAGCAAAAACAAAAATAAACCGTACGAAAAGAGCAACAGTTTAAATTTGAGAGCAAAACTTACCCAAGTAAGTGAGAGCACTTATGCATACACTTACACAGTCAAGTGTAAAAATAAGAAGAGATGGGGAGCGAGAAAAACAACAAGAGACGCTAAAGCAAAAATGAAATTGCTTCACTGCACCAAACTGCAATTCAGTAACAAAAACGAAACACAGTGAACCACGGATCAAACTATGCAAAGAACAGAAACAAAGAGCTTTGCAATATAAAAACAGACCGCAACTGTGTGAAATATATATAAAATAAGTAATCAAATACAAAAATAAAAAAGTGATCGCGGAGCGCAAAAAAAACACGTCTAACTCATTCAACTCAGAACTCTCTCTAAACTAGGGTATGTACATATTTTTTTTTTACAAATGTGCAAAATTTTACATTTAATGGGAGATAGGGTTGCACCAGAGCCCAGACCCCAGTTGTATATTTCCTTAAGTATATCTTTTAAAATATTGTTAAGTTTAGTTAGGTCCTTGATTTTACTAAAGATTATGGCATCATCTGCGTACATGATTGATTGAATTTTTTTATGATTAGATACAATTTTGTTGATTTCTTCAAATGCTATAATGAATAGAATAACCGATAATGGCGATCCTTGGGGAATGCCAGTATATAAATTGTGATAGTTTGAAAGTACGTTGTTGATCCTGACTCGAAATGAGCGGCGGGACATAAAAGCCTTCACTATATTGAAGACTTTTGTACCCACCCCCCACTGTTCGAGTTGCTGAAGAACAGTATGGGTTCCCACGCGATCAAATGCCTTTTCGAAATCAGTCGCCAAAAGCGTGACATGATTTCTTGAGGAAAGGGCGTCTGACACGAAGTGCTCCAAGTGCAGCAGAGAGTCCATCGTACTGTGTTTAGGTTTGAAGCCTACTTGGTTCGAGCTGATCAGTTTATTTTTGGTAGCGTACCATAAGAGTCTACGGGCGATCATTTTTTCGAATGTTTTGGCGATACATGGAAGTAATGAGATGGGTCGGTAGCTAGCAATTTCTTCAGATGGTTTGTTTGGTTTTGGGATAGGTACAATGATGGCCGATTTCCACACGTGGGGGTACTGACCAACAGAAAATATATTGTTGTATAGGTTTAAAAGCTCTGCTTTGCCTGTGGCGGGCAGTTGTTTAAGCATTGGATACGAGATTCTGTCGTGACCTGGTGTTTTGCCTTTAGCCTTTGTTAGGGCAGTTTCTAGTTCTAATTCTGTGAAATCGTATTCGAGTTGTTTAGCAGATAGACTAAGTCTACCAGGAGCATGAACATACTCAAGGGATGCTGCCTTTTGTTGCCTGTATTGAATGTTGAAGTTGCAGTCCTCGGAATATTTTGACCAAGTTGTGGCAAATATGTTCGATATTTCTAAGGGTGCCGTTATTAATGTATTATTAGCTCTGATACACTTAAGCTGAGGAGGGGGGACTCCCAACAGGGATTTAATGTCGCGCCAGATTTTTTTTGGAGGAGGATTGAGGAGAAATATTGGATGTGAAGGCACCGAGGCTCTCACGTTTGGCTTCTTTAACTGCACGCTTAAAGAACGCATTTGCTCTTTTGTAAGCTATGAGGTTAGCATCTGTCATTTTGTATTTATAGGTTTGCCATAATTTTTGCTTATTATCCCGAAGATCTCCCAGATTTTTATTCCACCAAATTATCTTTCTTTTAAATGTGTGGGGTTTGGTCTGTGGAATTGCCTTATTTGCCGCCATCCGATTTGGTAATTTGGGAGACTTGCAGTTGAATGTCTGCATTTTGTGTGAATGAAGTGTGGGTATTATAGTTTAAACGAAACAATTCCCAATTGGCTAAATCAATTTGAATTTTGGGGAGAATTTAGACTTTTCAAAATGAAACTGATTTAGTATTTCAGTTATGACTGGGAAATGATCGCTGCTGTATAAGTCGGGTAAAACTTCCCAATTGCAGTGTGGATGCAGATTAGAGGAGATAAACGTGAGGTCTATGTGTGTGTAAGTTTTATGTGTGGAAAAATGTGTTGGACTGCCATTATTCAAAAGAGATAGGTTAGTTTTTGAGACGGCTTCGATAATATTTTTTCCTCTGGAGGTGGTGCGTGGAGAGCCCCAAGGAAAGCCCCAGGCATTGAAATCTCCAGTAAACAATAGTGGAGCGGAGAAGCTGTTTATTATTGAGAGAATTTCGTTCCCAGAAAAATGTTGATCAGGGGGGATATAGCTGTTAAGAATAGTAAATTTTCGTTAAGTTTTAATTGAATGGCCAAGTGAAGTATACTTGAGCTGGTCAGAGAAGGGAGCAGAGAGTGCGGTAGGTGCCTTTTAACAAGAATTCCTATTCCTTGTTTGGCATTAAGGTTGTGTGGTAGGTTAGAGAAGTAACCTAAGTAAGTTTGTTGCAGATTATGTTTTTTGAGTTAAAAGGTAATTTAGTTTCTTGAAGACATATTATATCTGGATTTATTTTATTTATTAGAATCGTTAATTCATCAAAATTATTTATGTATCCTTTTAGGTTCCATTGAACAACTTTAATGGTCATAGATAAATGAAGTAATAATTGATATATGTATGTCTTCAGGGAACATAGTATTTTTTTATTTTTTATTTATTTATTATTATTATTGTATCAGTCGGACATTGACTCAGTTGGGTCAAGATCGATGGTGTTATTGGTGTTGAATCAGTTAATGACTCCATTGAGCCACAATCGATGGTGTTGTTTTGTGTTAAGTGTGAGTGAGTAGGTGATTTTTGGTTTTGTTCGGTTATTGAGTGTTTTTTCTAAGAATTGTGATAGGGAAGGGGTCAGTTGGGAAGAAGAGGGAAGTGATGAGGAGAGAGTAGAAGGAGATTGAGTGTTATTATGTGGAAGCGAGTCGGGCGACGAGGGGCGATCGTCAGAGCCACCAATATTGCTCTTATCAGTGTAACGGTTTATGTTGTGCTTTGCTTTTTGTGCTGTGCTATTTTCGTTTTCTATGTTTGCTGTGACTGCGGCGTAGCTGTCAGGTTTGGATTGTTTAGGCAAGGCAGCTTTGTAATAAAGCTTTGCCTCTCTCATTGTACACTTCTTCGTGGTTTTTATTTTCAGTATTTCTTTTTGCTGTATGAATGCACTACATTTTTTGTCTGAGGCAGCATGGTTCTGTGAGCAATTCACGCACTTTGGAGAGCAGGTACCAGAGTGCGGGGTGAGTCCACAGTTACTACACGTTGGTTCGTTCTTGCAGTATTTTTGGGTATGGCCGAGTTTTTGGCAAGATTTGCACCGCATGGGATTCGGAACAAATTCGGATATTTTTACAGTGTGCCAGCATATGTCGATTTTCGATGGAAGGTTGTAGAGATCGAAAGTAAGAAGCATAACACCCGACGGTTTTGCTACACCCTCAACTTGCTTGGTGAACGCTGATATGATGATCCAACGCTGTCTTCGTTGTTTTGATTTATTTGTTTTTTTTTTATTGTACTCGCTCAGCGGTCCGCTGGGGTTTTTCTTTTTTTTTCGTTTTTTTTTCTGTTTTGTTTTACACTTCTTGTGTTTCACTCGCTCAGCGGTGCGCTGAGGTTTTTTCTTTTTGTTTTCTTTTTTGTTTTTTACTTATTGTTTTTTATTGTTTTATTCACAGTGGCTCCTGGCGTTGGCCGAAGAGTTGCACAGATCACAAATGTTAAGTTTTATTTTATTTTGTTTTTGTCTATGACTCCTGGCGTATGCTCAAGGAGTTATACAGATCACAAATGTTAAAGGCGTGTATGTTCACTTGCCGTTGGGCGCCAATTATAATAAGACGGGTTATTGTGCAAAGACACTTTATTCATTTATCAATTACAATCTTTTTATTAGCTCGTGTGAGCATTCTGCGAGAAGATTCCAAACTAAAACTTTATAAACCTAAACGGCGACTCCAAGCCATCGCTGCCGGCGGCCGGGCCGACAGAACGCTGAGCTTGCAACTTCTGCGGACGATCACCCTGCTGTTGCGTGGTGGTGTCCAATTTCGCCTGCAACTCTGTTGCAACGGCATCCGGTGAAGCTATTGCTGACTCGCTGTCAGCATTATTTGATCGGAGCGTGCTAACTTATATATATATATACATATATAGAAAGAATAAATTCTCATCCAAACAGTCTGGCCAAGCGCCTAGGTACTGCAGCTCTCAGTCGCCGCACTTGCACTAGGGGACAATTAAACCGACATCACCCTCAAGACCTGCTGGATCGTGTCTTGATATAAAAAATCTTCCCATTATCCATAAGAAATTTCAAATAAAATATCTTGTTATTGTCTTATTGTTATGTATTCTATGTTAAAATAAACATAGCTTTAAGTAGTAGTTTTTCCAGATTAAGTTGCCTAAAAGGTAGCGGTACGTTAAGCTGTAAATAAACATTTATTTAAAAAAAAAAAAAAAAACAAATTAAATTTGTTCGCGAGTTGCAAATCAAGACGATCTCATTTTTTACCTTCTGAGTGAAGAGTATGCTGATCTTTTCAAAGCGCTTGCCATGCTCATGCAAAATATAAAGAATGTTATTAATATAAAATTAAAATTTGTTCGCGAGTGCAAATGAAGATAAACCCATTTCTTACCTTCTGAGTGAAGATAATGCTGATCTTTTCAAAGCGCTTGCCATGCTCATGCAAAATATTGAGAATATTATTATTATTTGTATGTAGGGTATGAAAGCGTTCATGCGGGTGGGTATACTTACATGATATGTAAATTGGCGTGTGCCTTTCACGTAATTTTAATTGTGTGAACGATTTCGGTCGGATCCGATTTGCAGAGAAAGCATTGAATGCCCTTTTTTTTATCACCTCAATTTTTCTAATAAACTGCCTATTTGCCTATTTGATTTGCGGAGAAAGCATTGAATGCCCTTTTTCTTATCATCTCAATTTTTCTAATTTTTTTGTTTTGTTTATTAAGGCTATTACTTTTTCCAACTATTTTTTCAGTTAGCCATTTGCAGTTTTTATACCCTGAACCCATTGAAAATGGGAATTCAGGGTATAATGGTTTTGTGAAAATGTATGTAACAGGGAGAAGGAGACGTCGCAGACCCCATAAAGTATATATATTCTTGATCAGCATAAAAAAAATAAGTTGATCTAGCCCTGTCCGTCTGTCCGTCCGTCCGTCCGTCCGTCCGTCCGTCCGTCCGTCCGTCCGTATGAACGTCGAGATTTCGGAAACTACAAAAGCTAGAGAGCTGAAATTTCACATGAACACTCGTATGTTAGTTACGCAGTACGAGTTTATTTTGTTTTTTCGATAACTCACCCGTTTCAAAATTATCGATAAAAATCGAAAATTCGTTTCCGTTTTTTAGGTTTTTTGGGTATAACTTCTACACCGTTTTAGCTAGAGACTTCAACTTTATAAATTTAGATAGATATTATGGATACGCAGATTTTGTAGTTTTCAGATTTTTGATGCCACGCCCCCTCCGCCCCCAATTTGAAAAAAACGCATTTCAAATACTAGAGACTTGCAATTTGGCAAATAGATAGATTTATATACTCTTAATCTATTTTTAAAATTTCATGAAGATCGTCTATCTAGAAATGGAGTTATTAGCGTCCAAAGTTCAGCCCAACCCACCCCCAAGCCACATCAGCAACTGCGCAGTTAGCAGAGCGCGCGCTTATAAGTGCGTAAAGCAGAAGAGTATCACTTTTTTGCAGGGTTCAGGGGATCTCGTAGTCGAGCAGTCTCGACTAGAGCCTTCTTACTTGTTCCTTATTAAAATTAATATAAAATGATCAAGAAGGAATTTTCTATGATCAAAACAAGGGTGCGTGGGGGAAAACCATTCATTATATAAAGATGAATTTGCTGTAGCGTGCATGCAGTACAGAACAATTTTTTCTTTAAGTCTAGCGATGTATGGTTTCTTGTCGAAAATTTTCTTGAATGTGTCAAAATGCAGTTTAATCAAATTATAAAAATTGTCAGAAGGGGCTTTCAATTTTAAATAATGATTAATATAATGGAAGTTTTTATTGAGTATTAAATACTCAGAAGAACATTGCATTTCATCGCATGATTTTAGAAGACTATTACAATCTTCGCAATTAGTTTTTTGCAACAGCTTGTGCAAAAGATACCCACCAAAATACCGCAATGCATTTTCATTAAAAGCATTTTGAATATTGCCTATAGTTGCATCTAATGCCAATTCTATTTCTAACTCATTGTCTATTTCTAACTCAATGCCAATATCTGTTGACAAATTCACGTCACATTGATCGTGAAATACAGATATTTGGGACCCGCTACCTTTTATGATGTTAGCTAACATCTGATCTTCATCTGGAATACAATTTCCAGAAACTGAAGCAGATGTCAACATTTTCATCGATAGCATTTTAGAAATTATTGTGTTAAATTCAAATACAGTTGGATTTGTATTTGTAACACCCCGACATCTAATTAAATAAAATAAATTTTCTAGCGGGTCCTGATTTAATTTGGAAGTGGCAACAAAGAAAGCATCTGTGTTGTCATTCCATACATTTTCCGCCAAAGCAATTACCGATGAGAGTGTTACAATCATCCCATCAATGCAATATACTTTGTATGGATAATGCAGATTTTGGAAGTAGTCACGCATTTCCAGAAGGTATTCGTGAACTACATTATTTTTTCTAAGGGCACACCTATAAGGATTGTTATCAAATAGTACATGACTATTTAAACCATCAAACAGTTTATTTATTTTTTCTATAAATATTGCCGTTGCAACTGCACTATCTTTGCAATCAGCAAACCCGCCCGAATCCACAACTGTGCGTATCGCAGCAGCTACACTGTGGCTAAATACCTGTGTGGCAAACTTTACCTTCATTTTTTCAAAACAATTCGGACTGACATGTTTTGGAGTTAATTTCGGACAAAGGCGTGTTAGATTTTTAACCTCAACTTCATATAATTTACGAATTATATCCCAAGAAACTATCCCTTCTGGTGTGGAAATATTTCGCTTTAGGAGTATATTCCTAAGAGATTTAATAAGATGCGGTGCATCGAATATCGCGAATATTTTTGCACCATTAATTTCAAAACTAGGATTGTTTTGATTAATACCCCATCTATTAAAAACTGCTCTATTATTAGAGCCCTGATCACAAACTACGGCTTTGACACTAAGCCCCAATGCTTGCGATAGCCCTATATTTTCCTCAATCTTATTTTTAAGGTCAGTATGCTTTATGCCATTAGCTGAAATTGTATAGCTTAAAACATACTTCCAATTCTCAAAAAGACCCCTAACAAGAAAAACACAGACTTGTTGCCCTAAAAATCTACTACGTTTTTGGCCATCATCTTCAAATCCCTGAATCTCGTCAAGGGATGAATTGTACTGAAGGCCTCTTTTTATTTTAACCTCATCTAAAACTAAAACTGCACATTTTGCCTTTTCAGTCATTTTTTCCACAATGCTCTGAAGATTTTCTAATAATTTTGGATTGGATCCAGGAACTAAATTTTTGAAAAGAGCCCATCGATTCAGGGATTTTTTGCAGGGAAGTCTTAACTGGAGAACATCCCTAAGATAGTCATATGCTCTAGCTGAGTAAAAGTTTATATTTGCGATATAGCCCTTTCAGCGCTATTATAAGCATGACTAGTTTTCAAAAGCATTTTACATAACACTTTTGATTGCTCAGAAACATTTGGTAATTTATTGATTGTCGTGAAGACATTGCTACGCTTTTTATACCCTGAACCCATTGGAAATGGGAATTCAGGGTATAATGGTTTTGTGAAAATGTATGTAACAGGCAGAAGGAGATGTCGCAGACCCCATGAAGTATATATATTCTTGATCAGCATAAAAAAATAAGTTGATCTAGCCCTGTCCGTCTGTCCGTCCGTCGAACACTCGTATGTTAGTTACGCAATACGAGTTTATTTTGTTTTTTCGATAACTCGTCCCATTTCCAAATTATCGATAAAAAATTGAAAATTCGTTTACATTTTTTAGGTTTTTTGGGTATAACTTCTACACCGATTTAGCTAGAGACTTCAACTTTATATATTTAGATAGATATTATGGATACGCAGATTTTGTAGTTTTCAGATTTTGGATGCCACGCCCCCTTCGCTCCCAATTTGGAAAAAACACATTTCAAATACTAGAGATTTGCAATTTGGCACATAGGTAGATTTAGATACTCTTGATCTACTGTTGAATCAGATAATGACTCCATTGAGCCACAATCGATGGTGTTGTTTTGTGTTAAGTGTGAGTGAGTAGGTGATTTTGGTTTTGTTCGGTTATTGAGTGTTTTTTTCTAAGAATTGTGATAGGGAAGGGGTCAGTTGGGAAGAAGAGGGAAGTGATGAGGAGAGAGTAGAAGGAGATTGAGTGTTATTATGTGGAAGCGAGTCGGGCGACGAGGGGCGATCGTCAGAGCCACCAATATTGCTCTTATCAGTGTAACGGTTTATGTTGTGCTTTGCTTTTTGTGCTGTGCTATTTTCGTTTTCTATGTTTGCTGTGACTGCGGCGTAGCTGTCAGGTTTGGATTGTTTAGGCAAGGCAGCTTTGTAATAAAGCTTTGCCTCTCTCATTGTACACTTCTTCGTGGTTTTTATTTTCAGTATTTCTTTTTGCTGTATGAATGCACTACATTTTTTGTCTGAGGCAGCATGGTTCTGTGAGCAATTCACGCACTTTGGAGAGCAGGTACCAGAGTGCGGGGTGAGTCCACAGTTACTACACGTTGGTTCGTTCTTGCAGTATTTTTGGGTATGGCCGAGTTTTTGGCAAGATTTGCACCGCATGGGATTCGGAACAAATTTGGATATTTTTACAGTGTGCCAGCATATGTCGATTTTCGATGGAAGGTTGTAGAGATCGAAAGTAAGAAGCATAACACCCGACGGTTTTGCTACACCCTCAACTTGCTTGGTGAACGCTGATATGATGATCCAACGCTGTCTTCGTTGTTTTGATTTATTTGTTTTTTTTTTATTGTACTCGCTCAGCGGTCCGCTGGGGTTTTTCTTTTTTTTTCGTTTTTTTTTCTGTTTTGTTTTACACTTCTTGTGTTTCACTCGCTCAGCGGTCCGCTGAGGTTTTTTCTTTTTGTTTTCTTTTTTGTTTTTTACTTATTGTTTTTTATTGTTTTATTCACAGTGGCTCCTGGCGTTGGCCGAAGAGTTGCACAGATCACAAATGTTAAGTTTTATTTTATTTTGTTTTTGTCTATGACTCCTGGCGTATGCTCAAGGAGTTATACAGATCACAAATGTTAAAGGCGTGTATGTTCACTTGCCGTTGGGCGCCAATTATAATAAGACGGGTTATTGTGCAAAGACACTTTATTCATTTATCAATTACAATCTTTTTATTAGCTCGTGTGAGCATTCTGCGAGAAGATTCCAAACTAAAACTTTATAAACCTAAACGGCGACTCCAAGCCATCGCTGCCGGCGGCCGGGCCGACAGAACGCTGAGCTTGCAACTTCTGCGGACGATCACCCTGCTGTTGCGTGGTGGTGTCCAATTTCGCCTGCAACTCTGTTGCAACGGCATCCGGTGAAGCTATTGCTGACTCGCTGTCAGCATTATTTGATCGGAGCGTGCTAACTTATATATATAAATTATTGTTCTTCAGTCCTGTTGCGGGTGAAGATTAGGTTGAGAGGCGAACTATGCCTCTTATTGCTGGCCTCGGGCTCAGACAATAAAACAAGTTGTTTAACGGCCAAGTGCCGGAGTGAATATTTATTTAAGCGACTTATTGGAAGAGCGCTGTATTCAAAACTGAAAACTTATTACACAGAATATTTCACTTAAGCTAAGCCAAAACTCGCATCACGCCACAATGTCATGGTCGGCAAGCCGACTCAGCAAATCTTTGGCGATAACGGAAACTCTTGCAGCAAAACAAAAGTGTTCGGTTACCGTCGCTGACCATTGCAGCTATAGCGCGCTGATACAACTTATGTAATGTCGCAATTGCGAGGGCTGTTTCTTAGCTTATGAAGCACGCGATAGCGAGGGTTGATTATAAACTTATGAAATATCCTATATTAAGTGTTATTTGTTAACTACTCCCCCTTCAAGTATAAGGCCGTCCTCGGCCGACCCAATCCCGGCGACGACTTCTCGTAACTGCTTTGCAGACTTCTTTGCACCGATGATTCGACAAAGAGTGAGGCCAATGCAGATTAAAGCACAGCATATGGCTCCAATAATGAATGCCACACGATAAGCTTGATCAGTTCCGGCGTTTTTCTCGAATTGCTGTATCACCTCCAGATTACGTTCATTCAAACGATGAAGGTAAGGGAGACTGAGGACATCTTGGGTGGCAGTGATGTTCAGCAAGGGAGAATTGGCAATACCCGGGACTCTATTGCGTACGTTGTTGTGATTGTAAAACAGAGTCCCGTTAATTGCAACTCGGTCTCCGAACGTGATGAGATGCGTGCCTTGTATTTGGACCTCAGTGCCGTTGTCCACCTGAATCCTTGCGGACCCGTCGTTGAGGATGATGATTCCGTCATCCACATGGGTGATTATGTCAAGGTTGCTCGGCTGGACCTCGCAGTGTGCCATGCCACCTGCATGGAGCTCTTTGGCACATGAACTTTCCAAAGCCAGACGACAAAATGTGGCTCCGGGTGAAGCGGCGCAACTCTGCAGTGTGTGGGTTTCTCCATCGCATTCGGCTATGACGTTGTCAAGCAATCGCACTATGAAGTTCTTGTGGATGACCGGATAAAATCGTGATCTTTCTGCAAGCTCTTTTAATCTTGGGGAATTTAATTATAAAGTGTATGGTGTTAATGGATTGAAGAACTTTTACGGATGCAACGGACATAAGATTTCCTATGGGAGTGTTGGTGGGTTCCTCTAGCCAAATTGATTTCAAATCTGAGTGGTCCAAAATGTTTGGGCTAACAATGTTAGCCTTTGCAAGAGTAATAGCAAGCATTAAATTTTTGCAACTCCATCATTAGCATTCTGTTTCTAGACAGTAGTGTTTCAAATAAATGGCTAGTGTCAACTTGCAAGTTTTTGGCTATCTTGAGAATTTTGTTGACAGTGATTGTTAACTGGTTAAGCTCGTCCTGAACTCTAGTGTTTATTTCTATTTGTCTATTATTGGCATTTATTAATTGCATTTCAGTAAACCTAGTCTGCTCTAAAGTTTTATAAAAACTATGCCAATTGGCTATAAATAAGTTTAACAACTATATCTAACTTATACAAGTTTGCCTAGTGGCTTAAAAAAAGGTGTAAAAAAAAAACAAGGAAGTCACCTTAGGTTGTCCTTGTGGACCACCCTCCCTCTAATGAGGACCTCGGTCCCCAGGTCTGCTTCCACTGCCTTCTCATCACATAAAGGTGTGAGTTTGTTTCCGAGGCGTCGGTTGGACTTGACCAAAACTTTGTCACCAACGTCGAAGACCCTATTCTGCCGATTTGCGTTCTCCCTAGCTCTGAGCATCGTCTGAGCGTTTCTGATCTTTTCTTGCGTGACGTGATTCAATCTTTGCTGATTTCTCTGACCGCCTGTGCGGTCGGATGCGGGGTTCTTCCTATTCGCGTAAGCATGGGCCTGAGTGGGCTGCAAAACCCTTGAGAAGGAAGGATCGACCTCCATGGGCACCGGTGCGCCATTATTATTGTGCTGCCTGGTGCTTCGTTGGTCAGTCTGCACTGGGGCCTTGCTTTGCTTGCTAAAGTGTGGATTCTTGGTACCGCTAGCTTGTGTTTCGGCTTGTTGCGAATGCCTCTCCTGTTGGTGACCCTGCGCTTTTGCATGCGGCTTGCGTTCTTTGTCCTCTAGACTTCTTGCGAAATTAGCCGCGAATGTGTACCTTTCATGATTTGACTCAACTTCTTGCGCGAGAGCTAGCGCTGAAGGCAAGTCTCTGGGCTTTGCTGCAAAGAGCACATCTGTAAGACTGCGCTTGAGACCCGATATGAACACCCGCAACGCATCGTCGCGGAATTTTTCACATAGGCCCTTTGCTAAAGCCGGCTCATATGACATGTTAACTTTGTTAGTGAGAAGAGTGAGTTTCTTCTCTACCTCGTCGTAATATTGGAGCAGGGACAAGCCACCTTGCCTCAAGGTACCTAATTCCTGTTCAATGACGTGAATTGGTCTCTTGTCACTGTATGTGAAATCTAGGCGATTTATTATCGCATCAAAATTCAATACAGTACCAAATGAGGCCAGCACTGCGTCTGCGGGGCCCCTGATCTTGCTTCTTATAATGATAACAGCCTGGTAATGACGAGAACTGCCATTATATGGTCTGAAGATCTCGTAAGCGGCTAATGCTGCCTGCCTCCAAGATACATAAGCTTCCTGTACTCCTGCAAACTCAGGTAAACATTTGACGGCATCTAGTGGCTCGTCACAGCGAATGTCGTTTCTAATTCCTATAGCAGCATGTGCTACTACTTGTGGGGCGGCAACGTTTGCTGCTGCTATTTGTTGAGCCAACTCATTAATTCTTTGAGTCAATGCTCGCTCCCTCTGCTCGTTTGTAGCGGCCTGTTCAGCTAAAGCATTGCTGACAGCCGACCTTATTATTTCCCTAAGCTGATCTGGATCCATTTTATCAATGGTGGGGGAACTGCAGGGAGAAGTCTTGTAGGCGAGACTCCGATGCGAATGTCACAGTCGGAATCTGAGTCGCTAGACTGCTTGCGAGGTTTTCTATATTGGCTGAACTGTGACATGCGCAGGCCAGTAGCCGCGAAAAGCAAAACGGGCCGCCAAAAGATGGATCGAATTACGTCGTAGCTCTGAACCACGAGAACTGTATGTATTGTTATAGCACAATGTTAGACACATAGAAAGTAACACAAAGTAATTTTTTTAACGATCTGGATGATAAACTGTTTCAACTAAAATTCTCAAAGCAGTCACTCTCACGTGTTTCAGAAGCCTGGTTCAGATTATTGTTATTAATTATGATCTGTTGCAATATAAAATACTCACAAGTACTAACTAATTTTTATAAAAAATTAAAACTTTTGTATTTGAAGAAAAATTTTGGCTTGAGTATCCACTTACATGATTCAACTAACACAAAAAAATTTCTTTATAAGGTTGGTCACTCGCAGCTCCCGCGCTGCTGTCTTAATTGTTATTGGTTGTGGAGTCCGACCACTAGTTGGGCGCCAATTATTGTTCTTCAGTCCTGTTGCGGGTGAAGATTAGGTTGAGAGGCGAACTATGCCTCTTATTGCTGGCCTCGGGCTCAGACAATAAAACAAGTTGTTTAACGGCCAAGTGCCGGAGTGAATATTTATTTAAGCGACTTATTGGAAGAGCGCTGTATTCAAAACTGAAAACTTATTACACAGAATATTTCACTTAAGCTAAGCCAAAACTCGCATCACGCCACAATGTCATGGTCGGCAAGCCGACTCAGCAAATCTTTGGCGATAACGGAAACTCTTGCAGCAAAACAAAAGTGTTCGGTTACCGTCGCTGACCATTGCAGCTATAGCGCGCTGATACAACTTATGTAATGTCGCAATTGCGAGGGCTGTTTCTTAGCTTATGAAGCACGCGATAGCGAGGGTTGATTATAAACTTATGAAATATCCTATATTAAGTGTTATTTGTTAACTTATATATACATATATAGAAAGAATAAATTCTCATCCAAACAGTCTGGCCAAGCGCCTAGGTACTGCAGCTCTCAGTCGCCGCACTTGCACTAGGGGACAATTAAACCGACATCACCCTCAAGACCTGCTGGATCGTGTCTTGATATAAAAAATCTTCCCATTACCCATAAGAAATTTCAAATAAAATATCTTGTTATTGTCTTATTGTTATGTATTCTATGTTAAAATAAACATAGCTTTAAGTAGTAGTTTTTCCAGATTAAGTTGCCTAAAAAGTAGCGGTACGTTAAGCTGTAAATAAACATTTATTTAAAAAAAAAAAAAAAAAAACAAATTAAATTTGTTCGCGAGTTGCAAATCAAGACGATCTCATTTTTTACCTTCTGAGTGAAGAGTATGCTGATCTTTTCAAAGCGCTTGCCATGCTCATGCAAAATATAAAGAATGTTATTAATATAAAATTAAAATTTGTTCGCGAGTGCAAATGAAGATAAACCCATTTCTTACCTTCTGAGTGAAGATAATGCTGATCTTTTCAAAGCGCTTGCCATGCTCATGCAAAATATTGAGAATATTATTATTATTTGTATGTAGGGTATGAAAGCGTTCATGCGGGTGGGTATACTTACATGATATGTAAATTGGCGTGTGCCTTTCACGTAATTTTAATTGTGTGAACGATTTCGGTCGGATCCGATTTGCAGAGAAAGCATTGAATGCCCTTTTTTTTATCACCTCAATTTTTCTAATAAACTGCCTATTTGCCTATTTGATTTGCGGAGAAAGCATTGAATGCCCTTTTTCTTATCATCTCAATTTTTCTAATTTTTTTGTTTTGTTTATTAAGGCTATTACTTTTTCCAACTATTTTTTCAGTTAGCCATTTGCAGTTTTTCCTTATTAAAATTAATATAAAATGATCAAGAAGGAATTTTCTAAGATCAAAACAAGGGTGCGTGGGGGAAAACCATTCATTATATAAAGATGAATTTGCTGTAGCGTGCATGCAGTACAGAACAATTTTTTCTTTAAGTCTAGCGATGTATGGTTTCTTGTCGAAAATTTTCTTGAATGTGTCAAAATGCAGTTTAATCAAATTATAAAAATTGTCAGAAGGGGCTTTCAATTTTAAATAATGATTAATATAATGGAAGTTTTTATTGAGTATTAAATACTCAGAAGAACATTGCATTTCATCGCATGATTTTAGAAGACTATTACAATCTTCGCAATTAGTTTTTTGCAACAGCTTGTGCAAAAGATACCCACCAAAATACCGCAATGCATTTTAATTAAAAGCATTTTGAATATTGCCTATAGTTGCATCTAATGCCAATTCTATTTCTAACTCATTGTCTATTTCTAACTCATTGCCAATATCTGTTGACAAATTCGCGTCACATTGATCGTGAAATACAGATATTTGGGACCCGCTACCTTTTATGATGTTAGCTAACATCTGATCTTCATCTGGAATACAATTTCCAGAAACTGAAGCAGATGTCAACATTTTCATCGATAGCATTTTAGAAATTATTGTGTTAAATTCAAATACAGTTGGATTTGTATTTGTAACACCCCGACATCTAATTAAATAAAATAAATTTTCTAGCGGGTCCTGATTTAATTTGGAAGTGGCAACAAAGAAAGCATCTGTGTTGTCATTCCATACATTTTCCGCCAAAGCAATTACCGATGAGAGTGTTACAATCATCCCATCAATGCAATATACTTTGTATGGATAATGCAGATTTTGGAAGTAGTCACGCATTTCCAGAAGGTATTCGTGAACTACATTATTTTTTCTAAGGGCACACCTATAAGGATTGTTATCAAATAGTACATGACTATTTAAACCATCAAACAGTTTATTTATTTTTTCTATAAATATTGCCGTTGCAACTGCACTATCTTTGCAATCAGCAAACCCGCCCGAATCCACAACTGTGCGTATCGCAGCAGCTACACTGTGGCTAAATACCTGTGTGGCAAACTTTACATCCATTTTTTCAAAACAATTCGGACTGACATGTTTTGGAGTTAATTTCGGACAAAGGCGTGTTAGATTTTTAACCTCAACTTCATATAATTTACGAATTATATCCCAAGAAACTATCCCTTCTGGTGTGGAAATATTTCGCTTTAGGAGTATATTCCTAAGAGATTTAATAAGATGCGGTGCATCGAATATCGCGAATATTTTTGCACCATTAATTTCAAAACTAGGATTGTTTTGATTAATACCCCATCTATTAAAAACTGCTCTATTATTAGAGCCCTGATCACAAACTACGGCTTTGACACTAAGCCCCAATGCTTGCGATAGCCCTATATTTTCCTCAATCTTATTTTTAAGGTCAGTATGCTTTATGCCATTAGCTGAAATTGTATAGCTTAAAACATACTTCCAATTCTCAAAAAGACCCCTAACAAGAAAAACACAGACTTGTTGCCCTAAAAATCTACTACGTTTTTGGCCATCATCTTCAAATCCCTGAATCTCGTCAAGGGATGAATTGTACTGAAGGCCTCTTTTTATTTTAACCTCATCTAAAACTAAAACTGCACATTTTGCCTTTTCAGTCATTTTTTCCACAATGCTCTGAAGATTTTCTAATAATTTTGGATTGGATCCAGGAACTAAATTTTTGAAAAGAGCCCATCGATTCAGGGATTTTTTGCAGGGAAGTCTTAACTGGAGAACATCCCTAAGATAGTCATATGCTCTAGCTGAGTAAAAGTTTATATTTTGCGATATAGCCCTTTCAGCGCTATTATAAGCATGACTAGTTTTCAAAAGCATTTTACATAACACTTTTGATTGCTCAGAAACATTTGGTAATTTATTGATTGTCGTGAAGACATTGCTACGCTTTTTATACCCTGAACCCATTGGAAATGGGAATTCAGGGTATAATGGTTTTGTGAAAATGTATGTAACAGGCAGAAGGAGATGTCGCAGACCCCATGAAGTATATATATTCTTGATCAGCATAAAAAAATAAGTTGATCTAGCCCTGTCCGTCTGTCCGTCCGTCGAACACTCGTATGTTAGTTACGCAATACGAGTTTATTTTGTTTTTTCGATAACTCGTCCCATTTCCAAATTATCGATAAAAAATTGAAAATTCGTTTACATTTTTTAGGTTTTTTGGGTATAACTTCTACACCGATTTAGCTAGAGACTTCAACTTTATATATTTAGATAGATATTATGGATACGCAGATTTTGTAGTTTTCAGATTTTGGATGCCATGCCCCCTTCGCCCCCAATTTGGAAAAAACACATTTCAAATACTAGAGATTTGCAATTTGGCACATAGGTAGATTTAGATACTCTTGATCTATTTTGAAAATTTCATGAAGATCGTCCATTTAGAAATGGAGTTATAAGCGTCCAAAGTTCAGCCCAACCCACCCCCAAGCCACGGCAGCAACTGCGCAGTTAGCAGAGCGCGCGCCTCTAAGTGCGTAAAGAAGAAGAGTATCAGTTTTTTGCAGGGTTCCGGGTATTTCGTAGTCGAGCAGTCTCGACTAGAGCCTTCTTACTTGTTTATTTTTCTAGTTCTATAATAAATGCTTGTATCTAGAAGCATTTTTTAAGGCTACATATCTTTTTTTTATTTTTCTAGTTCTATAATAAATGCTTGTATCTAGAAGCATTTTTTAAGGCTACATATCTTTTTTTAAAATCACTAAACTCTTTCTGAATTTTTTTTAGCTTTATTCCCATATCAAAATATTCTTTTCTATAATATACCTCATTCTGCTCTCTCTTTAAACAATTTTGACAAAACGAAGACCTACCAGTGCTCAGATCTTGCCACAACTGATTTTTTAATTTGTTGTCAAAGCTTAAAAAATTCGAAAAATTTTCTTCCTCACTATTTTCACTCTGAACAGTTTGATTCTCCTGATCTGTGACAGGTGACTTCTCAAACTGAACTATTACTTCATCTGAAGTTTTTTTTTCGTAGCTATAAGGGGTAATATCTTCTTCCTGACAATCTATTGAATAAACCTCCTCATTAAAACTAGTAAGATTTTGTGAAGGAAAATTTAGTTTACGCAAATTTAAAGTTGGGACAGCATTACCTATTAAATAGCGTATACCAATATATTTCCGTTCGAAATGCTTGCTACAGATCTTAGCTCTTTTCCAGTCGAAATTATTTGGTAAATTACACGCATTGATCCACTTATTTCATTTTTTGGAAACGAAAATAATCGAACTGGAAAATTTATAGAGCTTTTTCTATAACTTTCACCACACGTTTCAATAATGCATTTCCCGCCATTTCCACGTGAATATTTTTTATTGAAAATATTTTTCACACCAACACTTAATTTTTTCACAATACTTCTTTCGGCCATAGTTTTGAAAAAAACTTATATAAATTTTGTAACGAATTTTAATAATATAAAAAACACAGAAGTAATAATAATAGGTAATTAAATACTCCCTCTGCAGATCTTTACGAAAATCGTTCACACAATTAAAAGCGTGTGGCAAGCGCACGCCCATATTCCCACACTATGCACACACATACATAAATGTATATACATGTATTTCACATGTACACATGTCCATGTACGTAGCAAGAATAGACTTTCACACATTGGCAGACCCATACTGTAAATTCTGTAACGGCCGATTATATTATATTATATTATAAATACACTAAAATTTGGCATAAGCATGGCAAACCTTTGAAGAATTCTCTTCACTAGAAGAGATACGACCGAAGAAATAGTGTATAAGGTCCGCGCGTAAGCAATCGGCAATTTTATATATGTATGTACAATACACACATACATATACATATTTCACCGCAAGCTAGAGTTGAGTTACGCACACAGGCACATAGACACTCAAATGCATACAAATGCATACACATCACTTTCATCAGAAGTGGCATCGTCGCGATTCGCTCAATAGTGATTGGTTTTCCCCTTCCCACTCTTGCTTTGACCATCGTAAATTCATAATTAATCATTAATAAGAACAAATTGTAAATTGATTATAGATAGTACAGTTAGTAATAGTAGTAATTGAAGTAAAAGAAAGCTGAAAATTATTCGGGAATAAGAAATTTTAAACGGGTAAATTTGATCTTTATATCTAGGCATTTCTTTAAAAGGTTATATGTATGTGACCTGAATTTGCGTAATTGTTTGAATAACATGACCCATTTTTGTCTATAGTGGCAAATAAAACAAAACATGTAATGCAAATTAATTGAATTATCCTGCAATTCCAAACCAAAATAGTTCACACAATTCAAAGTTGAGGTAGGCCTATACAAGTGATACTCGACAATTGTGATCATAACATCACAGACATACACATATTTATATATACATATATGTGTGTGTCCACAAACAACAAACTGCAAATGTTGGTCCCTGCAATTGCTACAGGCAGCAAAAGTTTCGCACACAGTCACATAGCTGCTCATACATGTAGCAAGACACAGTAAATGTGTGTATGCATGCTCATCGCGAAAAAGTAATGCTTATGCACATCAGCGCTTTCATACCCTTCCCAAAAATCTTTACGAAAACACTAAAATTTTGCATGAGCATGGCAAAGCCGTTTAAGAGTTCGGCATACTCTTACTAAGAATGGCAGACGGGATCATCGCGAATCGCCACTCGCGAACAAATTTCAATTTTTGTGGGCTACTGGCTTGTGCTCGCATAGAGTGAGAGAGAGAGAGAGAAAAAAGAGAGAGGGAGAGTAAAGCAAAATAGCGCACAGAAAATGCTCATATGAAAACATGACCATCCCGGTCGACCGCTGGCAGCGCAATGAATTTGTCGTTTCATATTTTGACTGCCCAACCCTGAATTGCCCAAACCGAACAAATACGAAGTTGAGTGGTCGCTTGGCTCATATTCTGGTCCGTGGAAAAAGTTTGTTCTAGTTGTCTAGTCTATGTGTTGTATGGTTAGTGGTACATATCTACAGATAATCAACTGGCGGACATGTTCACAAAACCATTATCAGCTGGAAGATTCATCGAATTGAGATACAAAATTGGACTGAAGGACACTGAAGAACCACCAAAGCATTGAAGATACGATGGTTTATTTATTAAACTATATCAATTAAATATGAAGTTACTTATAATTTTAATTTAATGAATCTAAAGAAATGAAATATGTGAAATCCCATTTAATTTTAATTTAAAAAGAAATGGAAATTACTTATGATTTATTATTTTATCCGTCCCAAAGATATTGAATTATGTTCCTAATAATTGATAATTTAATTGAATTAATAAGTAATAAGTTTATTTACATCATATATGAATGTATATATATATGTATGTATATTTATGTAAAGTTCGTTAAGGTATGTTGATCTGATTAGGTTTGTCTGGGTTTTCCTAATCCTTGCAGCAAATGCTGGATCATTTTAAGTATTCCCCAGAGAACACACCAGTCACAGCAAATAATATAAATTATAATAAGTAATGATATAATGTAATTTTTGAGGGGGCGTGTTGAATAACATAACTCATTATTGCGCTCTGAGTTATGTTAGTTGCAAAAATCCCATTATGATATTATATGCTAAATGAATGTACGGGCACACTGTTGTGTGTTCTTCCTCTTCTTATTTGATCTTCGTAAGTGACCGGATGTGTTCAAATTGTGTTGAAGTGAAATCAATTAAAATATAAACATACATCATAAAACATAAATGCAGTATTCTGACTTTTAATTAAATAAATCAATTAAGTATAAACAATAATTCGTAGATTTCAACACTTAATAAAAATGCAGAGCAGATGCATTGAGAGTGTTCATCTCAGGCACAAGGAAGTCTCTTACTGATATCCTCTTCTCAGCAAGACTCAAAGATTTGCCATCAGCTTTGGCTCTAGCACAGGAAGTTGAGTCTAATCACGAACGCTTCCAATTCGCTAGTACTTTAGCAAGAAATACTGAAGAGAAAGCTCAACGTCATGAACAGCGACAGCAGAAACAATCCACTATAGAAAGTAATTCCCAAAATCAGATTAAAACTCCGTTTTACAAGCATAAGACCCAATACCACAGTCCATATATAAAACAAGAATCACCTCAACCTATGGAAATTGACAATTCATCTCGATTCAGGCAAACAACTCAATACCACAACCAAGGAAGTTCTTGCCAATATCAAAATCAAGTGCCAATGAGACCAAATAGTGGAACAGAGAAATAATCATCTTTCACAAGATGAAAATTCTGCAAGTCAATCGGAACAAGAGTATCAACCAGTAGCGGAGTCTGAGGTATCAAATATAGAAGATGAGGATCAGCTTCAGGAGGTGAATTTTTTAGAAACAACTCCCTGCTACCGTTTGTAGTGCGAACGATAGCAGGTAGACCAATCAACTTACTCATAGATACAGGCGCTTCGAAAAATTATGTAAAACCAATCCCAGAACTTAAAAATGTAACTAACGTTGAAGAAACATTTTTAGTTAAGTCATTTCATAGCTTTAACTCCGTTCAAAAGAAATGTCCGATCCACATTTTTGGTACCACACCCATATTCTTCCTACTTAATAGCTTATCCAGCTTCGACGGTATAATAGGACTTGACCTATTAAAGAAAACTAACTAATCTAGACTTCAAAAATAATATATTAAAAACTGAAACTGGATCCGAAATAATTCAATATAAAAAATGCGCAAACGTTAACTTTACTGAGGTAGAAAACATTGAAGTTCCTCAAAAAATTGAAAAAGAATTTAAAGAAATGTTAAATGATACCAATGAAGCTCATCCTTAGAACACAAAGGATAATCGCTACAATTCGGACTGAAGATGAAAACCAAATTTACTCTAAACTTTACCCCTACCCATTAGGAGTATCCGAGTTTGTCAATAACGAGGTTAGTGACATGCTAAGGGATAATATTATCAGGGTCACCGTATAATAATTCGGTGTGGGTAGTTGATAAAAAGGGAGTAGACGAACAAGGAAATAAGAAAAAACGCTTTGTTATTGATTTCAGGAAGCTAAATTCAAAAACCGTTGCCGATAAATATCCTATTCCAAATATAGTATCTATTCTCTCAAACCTTGGGAAGGCCAAATACTTTACAACATTTGATCTGAAATCGGGATTTCACCAAATACTTCTTGCAGAAAAAGACAGAGAAAAAACTGAATTTTCTGTAGGAAATGTGAAGTAAGAATTTTGCAGACTTCCCTTTGGATTGAAAAACGCCCCCGGTTTTTTCCAGCGAGCAATCGATGATGTATTACGAGAACAAATTGGAAAGTAATGATACGTTTATGTAGACGACGTAATCATATTCTCCGAGAATATGGAAAATCACGTTCATCACATTGCCTGGGTACTGGATAAATTGTATAATGCTAACATGAGTGTATCACGAGAGAAATCTCACTTTTTTAAAGAAAAGGTTAAGTATATTGGATTCGTGGTTCCCCGTGGCGGCATTACAACTGACGCCAGCAAAATCGACGCAATTGGCAAATTGCTGCAGCGATCAACGCAGCAAGTAATAAAAAATGTAACGCGAGACGTGAGAACGGCTTAGCGATCGAAAAGGGACACTTGACAAACATCTGTGCACTTGTGTGCATGGAATTAATTATAGCCTTCCAGTGCCTGGAAGTATTTTTAAGGTATATAAGCACTAGGACTTTAAAAAGTAAACTGTTCAATTCTTGAATTCAAAGAGAAGAGTTCAATTTTTGAACTCAGAGAGTAAAGAGTTAAATTTTTGGACTCAAAGAGTTCAGAGCTCTAATTTTGTGCTCAAATGGTAGGGTAAAATAACATTTTGGTCCTTCTTCGTTCTCTGTTGTTTTCCCCCACCAGTGGTAAGAGACACATAGAAGGAACCAGCGTCCTTGTGCTGTGAGTCATTACAACAACAAAATTTTGTTATATTGTTCTGTTCACCCTCACCAGAGGTAAGAGACAGAGTATATATACAAAATATTGCTCAAATTAGAAAAAAGAAAATTTGTAGTGCGACTAAGTCCGTACCCCAAAAATAAACAAGTAGGAACGTTGCAGTTAGGCGCAACTAACTGCGAAATATTCTGTTCCCATAGGTGCATTTTATTTATTTTTTTCAATTCAATATATGCTTGATTTCCAAATTATTACATTTAGCTTAAAGCTAGCTTATTTTCTTTATACATAGTTTAGACTTTTTAAATGTCTGTGCAGCTGAGATATAATGTCATCATAGAAATTAATTTGAACATTGTATGAAATATTTAGATGGTAAAGGAAAAATGGATAAAAACCTTTAGTTTCGTCTTAAATAATAACTTAAAACTACTATATTGAAATAGTAGGATCCGTACCTTGGGTTAAATATGATTTTGTAATTATGAACTTGGCTTTTGAGAGAGTGATGGGCTCATCAATCGTTTTGATATTCGCTATTTTATGCAGTGATATGGTTCTGTGATATCGTGGTAGATTGAAGATCATTTTTAATGTTTTATTTTGAGCAACTTGGAGTTTTCTCAAGTGTGTTTATGCCGAAGTATTCCATATTTCAGCTCCGTACATTATCATTGGAAGTATAATAGATTTACAAATTGTTAATTTATTTTTAGTTGAGAGTTTAGAATAACGGTTAATGAAAGGGTAAAGAATACAAATGTTTTGTTAATTTTGTCTATGATGTTGCTTATATGGGAACTAAATAATAGTTATTATTATTTTTTTTTTTTTTCAAAATAGCCTACAAAAAATACAATTATTACAATAGCATCACCAACCCGATGGGAGTGTTTTATTTGCCAGTCCGGCCAGCTATGCCCCAATTCACATCCAAATATGGTCAGTGATAACTATTGAAACTAAATGAAAATATTAAATATAGATTATAAGAGATTAAATATAATTAATATAATTACAATTTAATAATTATTAAAATTAAAAATAAAAAAAAAAATAAAAATAAAACTAAAAATAAAAATAAATAAAATAAAAATATGTAAAGAAACAAGGAAGATATTAACAATATTGCAAGATAGATTAAAAGAAGAGCTTTAATATAGAATATTTAATAGGATTGAGAAATCACTGCAAGCAACAATAGCAACATAATGAAGCTTATGCCTGTGCATTGCGAGTGATTTCCCTAAGGTGTGCTAAAAGCAACGATTTTATTTTAGGAAGAGAGAGCTCTAATGAAAATACGTGATAATATTTATTAAAATTAACACAAAGAACATGAAACGCACTATTCAAAGAATAATCCGTAGTGCATATAGGTAAATGAAGCGGACGATAATGTCTAGTTGTTCGGGACGGAACCGAGAAATTAAGACGCATCAACAAAAAGGACGAATCAATATTACAGTTAATCACTTTGTGCAGAAAATCAATTCATAAAATTGTTCTGCGATTCACTAACGATGGAAGATCAATGAGCTGAAGCCTACTATGGTAAGACGGTAATCGTAAATTACTGTCCCAGTTAAGATCCCTTAGGGCAAAAAGAAGAAACTGTTTTTGGACTGATTCAATACGATCTTGATACAGTTTATGTTGCGGAGACCAAACAACTGAGCAATACTCTAAGATAGGACGTAAAGGATCTTTAAATTCCTCAGACCAACGTTTAATAAAGCCAATCACGCTTTTGGCTTCATTTATGATGGTAGAAATATGAAGAAGGAAGTATGGAAGGCAAAGTTTTACATCATCCGCATACATTAATATGGTAGAATAAGAGATGCAACTAGGAAGGTAATTTATAACAAGTAAGAAAACTCTAGTCGAGAGTGCTCGACTAGATAATACCCTGAACCCAATTTTAATAAAATAAAATAATAATCTGCACTGTGGTTTGGTTTTTTGTAATTATCTTGAATATGCATCAATTTTAGTGCTGAAAATGGCAAAAAACTTCTTTATTTTGACAAATAGTTAAATATATTGCTCTTGATTAGTACTAAAATTAATCCGTTTTCAAGATAATTACAAAAAACCAGTGTCGAACGTGACAAAAAGTTGACTTTTCTGGAGAAACACCCATATGTACATGTATATATACATACATATGTGTGTATGCATTGCCAAAAAAATAATAATAGATGGCGCTTATATTAGTTGAAATTCGAAAAATTTTATATTATTAAATATCATTAAAAATAGACCCAACAAATAGACGTTCCTCGATTAACACGCATCACCTTAATTAACACAGGCACTTCATAATTGTAAAAGAAATATATCAATGCCACTCGAAGCTGTAACAGCCATAGTAAATAAATTCACTGCTAAAGCGCCATCTAGCAAGTTTAAATTCTTAGACCATGCTAGGCTAGTTTGAATGTACATGTGTGCATACATACAGGAAAAGTCTTACCGCAGATGTCACGTGCTTTTGTTATTTGGGCAAACTTTAATTGAAACAAAAACACTTTCAGAAATGATGCTATTAAATATTTGAAATTAAAAAAAACGCACTTATTCACAATTAGTTAAACTACCAACTGACTTTCAAAGGTATCAAATACAAAAGAATAAATAACAATAAAGAAAGAAATAATACAAAAAAATAAAAAAATTTAAAATAAGAATAAGAAATTATAAACGGTTTAGGCGAGGGCTAGAACCTGCGACATCCTAACATTCGTTAGATCTGCCTAGCCATCTACACCACGGCTCACTTAAACGGCAGAGTAGCGAAAACGAATGAAATTCGCCATATACGAAAGAAACACTAAAGCAGTGGCTGAAAATACAAATACAATTCAAAGACAATTCTAACGCAATTCAAAAACAATTGTGATTCTTAGAATTTGCACGCAAAGCAACATAGAAAACGGCCCAAGATTTTTTGTGTGTATATGTGCACACGCATACGAAAATTGATTTGCATTGCTCAACGTTGCTTGCATTTCCATTGTTATTTTAATTGTTTTAAAATTTTTAAAATATATAATGGAATGTAATGAGAGTTCAGCATATGATCTACATATTCTATTTAACATTTTAGATTTTTTTTAGAAATCATAACTCTTTTACAATTAGCTTTACATGCACAAATATGTACATACTTATGTATGTACGATTGCAGCCACACGCTGATCTACGCTTGCACACATATACATACATACATACATACATATGTATGTATGTATGTATGTATGTATGTGCGCCCGCAATGCGTCTTGCTGTGTCGCTGCCTTGCTTGCTGCGCCACATGGGTTTTGATGAGAAAACTTTATAGACTAATAATTCTGTTTCTAGATGGACAATCGTATTGATATGTTCAGATTAAGATTATGATATTCATATCTTTATGCCAAACCAAACTGTATGTCTCTAGTATTTGAAATGCATTTTTTACACATTTGGGGGTGGTGGGGCGAATTGGGGACCGGAATCAAAAATCTGACAAAAACCGAAATTGTATTAAATTAGTATCTATATATATGCAGAAGACTTGAAGACTCTAACTCTAAAGATGAATTAGCTAGAATTTTATAACTGGTTCCCGATAAATTCGTTTATCGATAACGTTGCAAATATACAAGTTATCGAATTTCTGAAACAAACTCGTACTGCGCGTGCAATATACGGACCTAACACAAAAAGAATGAACTCTCTAGCTTTTGTATCTTCGGAAATCGACGCGTTCAAACATACGGACAGACGGACAGACGGACAGACGGACGGACGGACAGACGGACAGACGGACAGACGGACTTTTCTCGTCACCCTGATCAAGAATATATATACTTTATGGGGTCTGCCACGCCTCCTTCTGCCTGTTACATACTTTTAACAAAACCATTATACCCTGATTTCCCATTTTCAATGGGTTCAGGGTATAATAAGCGAAAAGAGTAATGGTCCTAAATGGCTACCTTGAGGAACACCAGACGAAACAAAGATAAATTTAGAAGTAGCTGTTCTCAACAAGACTCTTTGGGTTCTACCGTTCAAATAGGATGAAATCCAGGACACAAGTTTAGGAGAAAATCCTAAACGTTCAAGCTTCAGAATTAGTATCTGATGATTAACTGTGTCAAATGCTTTACTGAAATCAGTATAAATAACATAAGTTTGCATTTTTTAAGAAAAACTATCATTGACAAGTGAAGTAAATTCGAGGATGTTGATCGATTCTGAATAAAACCATGTTGGGATGGTTGAATAATCGATTTACAGAAATGTTGCAAGGTTGATGTTATAATTTTTTCAAATAGCTTCGGAATAGCAGATAATTTCGCAATACCTCTGTAATTGGAAATATCAGATCTTCCACCTTTTTATACCCTGAACCCATTGAAAATGGGAAATCAGGGTATAATGGTTTTGTTAAAAGTATGTAACAGGCAGAAGGAGGCGTGGCAGACCCCATAAAGTATATATATTCTTGATCAGGGTGACGAGAAAAGTTGATATAGCCATGTCCGTCTGTCCGTCTGTCCGTCCGTCCGTCTGTCCGTCTGTCCGTCTGTCCGTATGTTTGAACGCGTCGATTTCCGAAGATACAAAAGCTAGAGAGTTCATTCTTTTTGTGTTAGGTCCGTATATTGCACGCGCAGTACGAGTTTGTTTCAGAAATTCGATAACTTGTATATTTGCAACGTTATCGATAAACGAATTTATCGGGAACCAGTTATAAAATTCTAGCTAATTCATCTTTAGAGTTAGAGTCTTCAAGTCTTCTGCATATATATAGATACTAATTTAATACAATTTCGGTTTTTGTCAGATTTTTGATTCCGGTCCCCAATTCGCCCCACCACCCCCAAATGTGTAAAAAATGCATTTCAAATACTAGAGACATACAGTTTGGTTTGGCATAAAGATATGAATATCATAATCTTAATCTGAACATATCAATACGATTGTCCATCTAGAAACAGAATTATTAGTCTATAAAGTTTTCTCATCAAAACCCATGTGGCGCAGCAAGCAAGGCAGCGACACAGCAAGACGCATTGCGGGCGCACATACATACATACATACATACATACATATGTATGTATGTATGTATGTATATGTGTGCAAGCGTAGATCAGCGTGTGGCTGCAATCGTACATACATAAGTATGTACATATTTGTGCATGTAAAGCTAATTGTAAAAGAGTTATGATTTCTAAAAAAAATCTAAAATGTTAAATAGAATATGTAGATCATATGCTGAACTCTCATTACATTCCATTATATATTTTAAAAATTTTAAAACAATTAAAATAACAATGGAAATGCAAGCAACGTTGAGCAATGCAAATCAATTTTCGTATGCGTGTGCACATATACACACAAAAAATCTTGGGCCGTTTTCTATGTTGCTTTGCGTGCAAATTCTAAGAATCACAATTGTTTTTGAATTGCGTTAGAATTGTCTTTGAATTGTATTTGTATTTTCAGCCACTGCTTTAGTGTTTCTTTCGTATATGGCGAATTTCATTCGTTTTCGCTACTCTGCCGTTTAAGTGAGCCGTGGTGTAGATGGCTAGGCAGATCTAACGAATGTTAGGATGTCGCAGGTTCTAGCCCTCGCCTAAACCGTTTATAATTTCTTATTCTTATTTTAAATTTTTTTATTTTTTTGTATTATTTCTTTCTTTATTGTTATTTATTCTTTTGTATTTGATACCTTTGAAAGTCAGTTGGTAGTTTAACTAATTGTGAATAAGTGCGTTTTTTTTAATTTCAAATATTTAATAGCATCATTTCTGAAAGTGTTTTTGTTTCAATTAAAGTTTGCCCAAATAACAAAAGCACGTGACATCTGCGGTAAGACTTTTCCTATATGTATGCACACATGTACATTCAAAACTAGCCTAGCATGGTCTAAGAATTTAAACTTGCTAGATGGCGCTTTAGCAGTGAATTTATTTACTATGGCTGTTACAGCTTCGAGTGGCATTGATATATTTCTTTTACAATTATGAAGTGCCTGTGTTAATTAAGGTGATGCGTGTTAATCGAGGAACGTCTATTTGTTGGGTCTATTTTTAATGATATTTAATAATATAAAATTTTTCGAATTTCAACTAATATAAGCGCCATCTATTATTATTTTTTTGGCAATGCATACACACATATGTATGTATATATACATGTACATATGGGTGTTTCTCCAGAAAAGTCAACTTTTTGTCACGTTCGACACTGGTTTTTTGTAATTATCTTGAAAACGGATTAATTTTAGTACTAATCAAGAGCAATATATTTAACTATTTGTCAAAATAAAGAAGTTTTTTGCCATTTTCAGCACTAAAATTGATGCATATTCAAGATAATTACAAAAAACCAAACCACAGTGCAGATTATTATTTTATTTTATTAAAATTGGGTTCAGGGTATTATCTAGTCGAGCACTCTCGACTAGAGTTTTCTTACTTGTTTATATAGAGGAATGATGAAAGACTCTTTCCATATTGAAGGGAACACAGAAGTTTCCAAAGATAAATTAAACAGTTTTAGCAATGGTGATTGAAGAGAAACACTGCACTGTTTAATGATACAACTTGGGATATTGTCAGCACCAGGGGAGAAAGATGACTTCAGCGTCTTAATGGCTGCAGCTAGAGAGTCTGCAGTAACATTAGGAGCATAAATAGAACCATAATCAGGAAGTGAATATGGATACGAATCACTATATAGATCAACAGAAGAGTAAGTGGATCTAATCTAATTCCTAAATATTTAACAGATTCCTCCCATGAAATTTTAATTTCGTTTAGTTCAAGATCTAAAGTGGGTAGGAAACATGACTTTCGTTTTTTGGTAAGAAATAGACCTTTGGTTTTGTTGGCATTGAGCTTAATTTTCCATCTATAAAAGTATTCATATAAGCAGTTTTGAGAGTGTTGCAGATTATTGTGAATATTCGAGAAATGTGCACCAGAGGAATATATTATAGTGTCATCGGCAAAGATTAAAGCTTTGGATCTTAACGTCCTGGGGAAGTCAAAAGTGTAAATATTGTATAAAATAGGACCGAGGACAGAACCTTGACGGACTCCTGCGCAGATGGATTTATTGGCAGACAAAGTTTCATTCAAATATACGCAGAAATGTCTATCAGTCAGAAAACTTTTAATTATATGGGTCATGTAAGCTGGAGTGTTACAAGCTCTCAGTTTGTGGATAAGACTATCATGCTAAACAGTGTCAAAGGCAGCTTCGACATCCATAGTTACCAAACCAACGGATTTCTTTTCAGCTTACTTGGCTTTGACAAAGTTTGTCAAATTGTCCAAAGGAAAGATGCAGCTATGGAACGCTCTGAATCCATATTGTATTGGTGGTAGAATATTATTAGCTTCCAGGTGAGTGTTTAATCTGACCTAGATCAGGCGTTCGAATATTTTCGATAAACCACAAAGAAGGCTAATCGGACGATAACTCAAGGGAGAACTGGGAGGTTTACCTGGTTTTCCAATTGGAATTATCTTGGCAGTTTTCCATACATGAGGAAAATAACTGATTTTTAAACAATTATTACAAAGCAGTGTAATAAATTCAATGCATTTTCCGACAAATTTTTAAGACAAATATTAGGTATTTTGTCTAATCCGGGGACTTTTTGCTTTTAAGTGACTTAATTATACATTTAACTTCTAGAGTTGAAGGAATGGAAGGGTCACACGCATGGTTGGCCTCAGTAGCAAGTTCAAAGAGTGAATTTTGCACTAACTCAGTGGTAGTGATACTTGAGAAGGTTTCAGTAATGTGATGCTTAGACTCAAATATGTCACAGAGACAGTTTGCTTTGTCTAACAAACACGGAATATATTGCTTTTTGTTTTTTATTATTTTAGTGAGTTTCCAGAAGGGCTTAGAGTTATGTTCGAGATTAGACAACTTTTCACCCCAAATGACATTGTTATGATTATATAGTTCCTGCTTTATCAGTCTATTTAAGTGGTTGGTAGAGGAGCTTGTCGTACAAGGCGACTAACCTACCACACGGCGCTTTTTGAAGATCGGCCCACTGGACTGCGATTGGTCAGCCGACCAACCGTGAACCATGTGGGCAGCGACTTCAGAAAAAAAACAGAAAGATGGAACTTACTAAAGTGAAATCTTCGACCGACCACGGACTATGAAAAAATATACGATTTTGAAAATTTTTGCACCTGGGCTGACAAGAGTAGCATTCTAGGACCTCAGTAAGCAAGAGTGACATCTTGCAGAAATGGCTTCTAGGATAATGCTGCTGCTGCCTCCGTTCCGTTAAAACCCTGGCAGGCCTCCAAGTACGTTCGAAGCTCGTCGCCAATTTAATTTTTGGTGGTACAGGTTTAAGTTGATATATATCCTTAATCTGCACAAGATCTTGGCTCTGAACGCTGGCTCCCATAAGGTCCAGCGTCAACCCTCGCATGGTCTCCCTGCTCTGCATAGACAACCATGAGGATCGTCGGAGTGACTGTACATCCGAGCTGAGATAGCGGCTTGGAGTTGGGACCCAACAAACAAAAAAAATGAACAACAACCACAACAACAACAACAAGAAGACACCACAAATGGAAAGTGACTCTCGCTTCACTGACCCAAAGTTGGGCTTTGGTAAAAGCTCAAAGATACAGCGAAGCCCGGTAGCATCTGCACCAAAAAGCGTGGAGGAAACTCCAAAAACAACCGCGACGGAAGCATGCGCCCCAAGCACTAATGCAGGGCTAGTGATGTCACCAAGGCAGGAGTACATGATGAAACTCCGTGCCGAGGAGGAGGATGCCATCCTGAAATGCCGTCAGGCTTTGCGACGTATAAAAACCGCTGTGGCTAAACAAAAAAACATTAGCCTGGACGTAAGAAGCGGGGTATCGGACTTGGACGAACTACTCGATGTCTTAGGACACTGCAGGAGCTCCTGGAAGAAGATCGAGGCTGAAGCTAATAAGCAGAAGCAACAGCCATTAATAGAGAGAGAGGCAAAGAGCTCTGCATCAGTGGGAACACCCACTATACAAAAGAGACAGGCCTCTAGCCCCCTAGAGTCAGAGTCTGGTAAAAAACTCTGCGAAAGACCACAAAATCTTTGGCAAAAAAGTTACCAAAAAAGGTGCTTCGCATCAAAAAGCGGGAAAAGCTACTTCGGCAGCAGGGGAGAAGCCAAAAGTAGCAGCGAAAACGCCAAAAAAAGAGAAAAAGAAGCCCCTCCGAACAGAAGCAGTCCTCATAAAACCTGAAGGGGGACAAAGCTACGTAGATGTTCTTAGAAACATACGCAGCACAATCCAACAGGACGAAAAGGCAAACGTGAGAGCTATAAGGAAAACCCGATCCGGGGCACTCCTTGTCGAACTCGGTAAAGGGGAAAAGCTACAACCGGAGCTGGTGGACAAACTAAAGGCTACCGTCAAGGAAACAGCCACGGTAGCCGAGCTGAAGCCTACAGCGACAGTAGAGATCAGAGATCTCGACTCACTCACTGTAGAGTCCGAAGTGGCTGAGGCAGTGCATAAAGCACTCGCAAACACAACAGTTGACTTGCGAATAAAAGTCACTGCTCCGAACAGCCGAGAACAGGTAAGAGCTTTCGTAACACTGGAAAGCCAATTAGCGGAGACGCTGCTCAACCTACAACTTAAAATAGGTTTTGTCAGTGTCAGGCCTAGGATGTGCCACACCATCCGCAGATGCTATCGATGTTTCGGGGTCGGTCACCTACAGACCAATTGTACGGGACCAGACCGAAATGGCGGAGGCATCTGCATTAGATGCGGGGAAGCAGGCCACAAAATGAAAGACTGCAAAAAACCCCCAAAATGCTGCATCTGCACTGACGCAGGGCGTAGCTCTGTTGCCCACATGCCAGGATCGCAGAAATGCCCAGGCACTCGTATAGCACCATGATAAAGATACTCCAAGGTAACCTACACCGGAGCAAAACTGCAGATGCACTTTTGACACAGATCGTAGCGGAATACGCTATCGACATTGTGATCATTAGTGAGCAATACAAGCAGAAAGCAAACGGAGTTTGGTTAGAGGACGAAACCAAGACTGCGGCCATATGGATTCCCAGTGCCAGTGGACAGCTGCTACAAGAGAGCAAGCTAGGAAATTGTTACGTCTACGCACGGTTCAGGGATGTCGTAGTAGTTAGCTGCTACCTGACACCTAGCGACGACATAAACACTTTCCAAATTAAGCTAGACGCAATCGAGGACCTGCTCATGGATCGAAGGAAGCCTTTCATTGTGGCAGGCGATCTCAACGCACGAGCAGTAGATTGGGGTATGCCCTCGACTAACTCTAGAGGACGTAAAATCATGGATATGGCAGCCAGGACTGGACTTGAAGTAGCAAATCGCGGTAACAGACCCACCTTCCACAGGCCAGGATGCGAAGGCACTATTCCGGACATAACCCTTGCATCCGAGCATATCATAGATCGGATCAAGGACTGGAAAGTATTGGACGACTTCACTGGTAGTGATCATGAGTATATCTCATACACCTACCAGAATAATAGACGACAAGTACCCCCCGCGCGTCCTATAAAAAAACCGCGCAGATGGGACATAAATAAAATTGATACGGGAAAATTACTCACTGAACTAGACAGAAGTGAGCGACAATTCGATGGGACATTGAGCACGAACCAAATTGTCGAAAGAAGCCTCACAGCCATGGTAAAAGCGTGTAACGTTTCGATGCCAAGAACGCACGGCAAACATGGCAGTAGGCGGCAGGCATACTGGTGGAACCACGATATCGCAGAAAAAAGACGAGTATGTATACAGTGCAGAAGAAAACTGACAAGAGCACGACGCACTGGAAATTTTATTCTAGAAGCGGTTGCAGCGAAGAATGCGAGAAAGGAGCTGTCGATTGCTATTGCTCGCAGCAAACAAGACAAGTGGAAGGAGCTCTGCAAAGATGTAAACAGAGATCCCTGGGGACTTGGCTACAAAGTAGTCATGAAAAAACTGAGGAACTCTGGAGCAACGCCAAACGTGGATGATGAAACGATGGACCACATAGTGAAAACACTATTCCCAACACACTTTCACGAAACGAATGCGCGGGCAGCCGAAGAAACTCATAGCCCAGCTCCTAATTTTACGGAGGAAGAGCTCAAGATTGCGGCACTCTCCCTGAAAAATAAAAAATCCCCGGGACCAGACAATATACCGGCAGAGATACTGAAGATGATAGCAACAGGACGACCAACTTTTCTCCTTAGAATGTACAACGCATGTCTAAAAGAAAGATTATTCCCAGAAGTATGGAAAGAGCAGAGACTTGTGCTCATCAGCAAAGGCAAAGGCGATCCCAACACCCCATCGGCATACCGTCCATTGTGTATGCTAAATACAGCTGGCAAGCTGTTAGAAAAGCTCCTGAAACCAAGGCTACTAGCTGCAATAGATGCTGCTGGAGGACTCAGCCCCAGACAGCATGGTTTCAGGTCCGGAAAATCCACAATGGGGGCTATTGATGAAGTTGTACAGGCAGCCAGAGCAACGAAAAGAGGAAATGCATACTCGCGCCCAGTGGTTCTATTAGTAACGCTCGATGTCAAAAATGCTTTCAATAGTGTTAGATGGAGCGATATGCTTGCTTCCCTGGAGCAACATTTTCGAATACCGGAGTACCTAGTGCATATGATGAGGAGCTACTTGCAGGATCGAGTACTCCTGTATGACACACAGACTGGTACAAAACGCTATAGAGTGACTGGAGGGGCTGCACAGGGGGTCGATCCTAGGACCAGACCTGTGGAATATCAGCTACGACGACATTCTAAGACTGGAAATGCCTGAAGAAACATTTCTAATCGGATACGCTGACGACATCGCGGCCGTTATCACTGCCAGAAACACCACAGAAGCGCAAAAGAGACTGACCCAAGTCATGATCCGCACGCAGACATGGCTTAGCTCTCGAGGATTGGAACTTGCCACCCATAAAACAGAGTTACTTCTGTTTACAGGAAAGCAGATTCCAACCGAAATAGAGATGCGAGTAAGCGGAAATCAAATAAGGACCCAGAGGACAGTGAACTATCTAGGCGTTAGACTGGATAGCAAACTCACTTTCGGGGAACAGCTGAAGCACGCCACGCGAAAAGCAGCTGCAATAACGGGCTCTCTCAGCAGACTGATGGCAAACGTTGACGGCCCGACGGAAGGGAAACGGAGACTTCTTATGGAAACGACGAACGCTACACTACTCTATGGTAGCGAAGTATGGGCGGATACTCTACAGGCAGCTGTAAGGGCGAAAACCGATGTTATCCGTGCAGAGAAGAGCAGCCTTGCGGATAACATCGGCGTATCGCACAGTATCTGGAGCTGCAGTAGTCGTGATAGCAGCAGTCATACCGGTGGACTTACTTGCTCAAGAACGCAATAAAATATGGCAACTCCGGCAGAGCGGGAGAACTCTCTGAACAGGCAGCAAAGGTCATACGGCAGCAAACCATCGCCTCCTGGCAGGCGAGATGGTCGTCCGAAAGATATGGAAGATGGACTGCAAAAGTAATCCCCGACCTAGAGCAGTGGATAAGTAGAAAGCACGGTGAAACGTCTTTTTATCTTACACAAATGCTCTCCGGTCATGGATACTTTCGAAGTACCTATATAAGATGGGAAAAACGGATGAATCCAGCTGTATTTACTGCAAAAATACAATGAGACGACGCAGAAACACACTTTCTTTGACTGCGAAAGGTGGTCAGAAGAGAGAACCGCCTTGGCAGGCCTCTGTCGGCGAAGTCAAAGTAGATACAATAGTACAGCAAATGTGCAGCAGCATAGATGCCTGGAAAAAAGTCTGTGACTTCGCCAAAAATGTTCTGCGGGCGGAAGAAGTATGACCTGGACGCAGGCACAGAGAGGGTAACGCTCAGATAGAGCATATTTGAGGGCGCCACCTTGAAGGTTAATGCGAGATAGTTCCCGGTTCCAAGGTGGAATTTAGCCCTAGAAGAGGAGGTTTTTTAGTCGGTAAGCAGTCATGCAGTCCGACACACCAGCAGAGTGACGACCTGACTGACGGTGCATAAAGCATTTTTACCTACCTCAACCCAACAAAAAAAAAAAAAAAAAAAAAAAAAA